>CM067315.1:14407201-14546744 GCA_034231615.1 Meghimatium bilineatum | reverse complement strand
GGGGGTTGCCCACCTATTGGCTAAGTTCCTAATGCTAAAATTATTTTCTGATTTCCTAAATGGTTTAACCATCCCAGTACCTAAAGAGTTTAACCATCCCAGTACCTAAAGAGTTTAACCATCCCAGTACCTAAGAGTTTAACCATCCCAGTACCTATAGAGTTTAACCATCCCAGTACCTAAAGAGTTTAACCATCCCAGTACCTAAAGTATTTAACTAATCCAGCACCTAAAGGGTTTAACCCCCCACATCCCCCTAAAGGGTTTAACCCACATCCCCCTAAAGGGTTTAACCCCACATCCCCCTAAAGGGGTTAACCCCACATTCCTCAGTATATATGGTCGTGACAGTACTAAATATAATGTTTTATTCTCCTTATGATGGGCAGTAAAGTCTACAAATTCCCCCTCTCTACTCTACAGACGTGAGTAGTATTAAATATAATATTCTAATCTCCTTATGGTGGGCAGTAAAGTCTACAAATTCCCCCTCTCTACTCTACAGACGTGAGTAGTATTAAATATAATATTCTAATCTCCTTATGGTTGGCAGTAAAGTCTACAAATCCCCCCTCTCTACTCTACAGGCGTGAGTAGTATTAAATATAATATTCTAATCTCCTTATGGTGGGCAGTAAAGTCTACAAATTACCCCCTCTCTAATTAACGGTCGTGATGCTGTACATTATATGAATATCCATAGATAAAGCTTGCCTACAATAAACATTAGACCACAGCTGGCATTGAACATAATGCCTTTGTCATATTATCATTTTAAGCCCTTGTTACTGTGTCACGGATACTATTTTTGGTCACAAGCTCGCGCGTGATCGATATTGTAACAAAAAACACACGACATCACGTTATATCGTTTAAAGAGACAGCAGACACAACCGGATAGTCAAAAATATCCTGTAAAAAATACGAAACTAACACTAACCTTTTAAGCGGAAACACGAGCGAACGCAAAAGCAATGTAAACAAAATATTAAATAGGACTGACTAACAGATCAAATGGAAAATATGATAATATTTCGACTATGTACATGTCACAACACATTCACACCATATGTTGAATAAATTTGAGGAGCTTTTGTACAAACCGTGACACTGAAGAAAAATAACGAATCAAAAATTTCTTAAAAAAAACATCAAACATCAGGATAACACGACATTTTCTACAAGGACAGTAGGGGTTGTTCAATATTCATAACTTTACCTAAGAAATTTGGTGCAGTAGATAGAATGTGAAGAACACCGAACAATCAGTCTTATCAATCAGATAACCAAAATCCTACTTCGTATAATCATGTGACGAATAAGAAGAGAATTGAAACCAGGATGGTAGAAGAGCAATGTGAATTTGTGTAAGGATAAGGCACAATAAATGCCATATATATTATACGAACATTGCTGGAGAGGGCAATAAAAGTACACAATGACATGTGCTTGTGCTTCGTAGATTATAGTAAAGCATTTGACAAGGTGAAGCATTCAGAAATTATAAAAATGTTTTTTTTTTTTTTAAACTGATGGTGGGAAAGATATCAAGATAGTAAGAAATATGTATTGGAAACAAAATGTTGCGATGAAGGTTAACATTAATGTAGGAGAATTCCAAAAAATAGAGATAGGCGTCAGACAAGGATGTGTAATATCACCAGATCTTTTCTCCATGTATACGGAAAATATTATACGAAACATAGAAAGCATACCAGGAATAGCAGTTGGAGGTTGCAATCTGAATAATCTAAGATATGCTGACAATAAAGTTCTGATTGAATTAAACGAACAAGAACTTCAAGCCATGTTAGGCATGGTATGTACAAGAAAGTGAAAACAAAGGTCTCAATCTAAATAAGAAGAACATAGAAGTAAAGGTTATTTCAAATACATAGCAACGCCAAAATGCAGTATTACTGTTTTACCATCAATGATGCAAAATTAAATCAAACGGATAAAGTCAAGTGTCATAGTACAATTTTAACAATGGTTCGATCCCAGAACAAACGCCTACCTACTATACGAAATGTGGGTGAAGCTTGATATCATGCATAGGTTCATTTCAAGTGTGTTATAGTGCGCATAGCTTTCGTGTACTGATTTTTACATCAAAATTACATCACAAACAGATCGTGAATTCAGAAAAACAAATGGCTAATGTTAGCGGAGATTAAATTATGCCGCGATTTAATGCCACGAATGCACATCGGAGGAGAAGGCATGGTCGTGGACGTTGGGGGCTGCTTTTGGATTAATAGATCTGCGCGCTACGCACTGAGAGCCCCACCGCAAGGGTTATCCAAGAGAGGCAGTGGGAGAGGGCTCTCTGTGCATAGCGTGTAGATCGATACATTTTGCAGAAGATCACTGCCCCCCTCCCCAAACTCTATACATCTCTATCTCAAGGGAGACAGAAGCTGTGCTCTTCCTATTTTATCGATGCGGCAGCTATTTCGCTAACAGAAATGAACCAGCAGTGTGACGTCACACAAATTACTAAAATATTGCATTCCACGATGATATCACAAACTATTAGAAAATTACGATCAGGGCAATATTTAAAAACTGTGAGCGTGGTATGCACTTGATCTGGGACAGTACAGGACAAATAAATATTTCCAAAAATGAGAAACATTCTATGAAATATAATAATATCAATGCCTATTGATATTATTTTCAATATTATCATTCGGGACGATGGGTCCCGACCAAATCTAGTATATATATATATATATATAGAGAGAGAGAGAGCTCACATTTCTGTAGTTAGTATAGGTGGTGTGTTCGCTCTCATTTCTACATGTATTTATATATTAGCTTTGAAAATAACTTCCGGTAATCATAGGAAATGGAAAAAAATCATCCATACTATTCACAAACAACATACCAGGAAAGAATCAATGCATTCTTTAGTATACACGTTGAACCCACACTTACAGCAATATAGCTATGCAGAAGAAACCGTCAAAAATTCGAAATGGTAATAAGGGAACATACATTTAATATTCAAAGGGCAGGTTCTAGAATGTATTTCGCAGCCTAAAATTCTTCCCACAACTTCAAAACGGAACTAATAGATCTGCATTGAAAAACCCAGCCCAGTAATCGCTACACAATTTTTGACAACTGAATGGCACACCTCAGCAAATGGAGATTATATTTAATACATAGCGTACACATACGGTATTACATAGAGTGGTTATTAAGTACAACTCGTTTATTCATAGATTTTTAATTTCTTGTTTTGTTATCTGGACCGGGAATCTTTTCTTTTCTTAAATGTCGAAAATAAACCTGTAGATATGATGAGGGGGGGGGGGGGGAATTGATTTAAGCTGCCCGACCCAAAAAGGAAGTCAGAACATGATACTTAGTGCTAGGAACTATGCCAAGAAGAGGGACACTTCCCGTTTACAAATTGAGGGTAGGGGGAGAGGGCAACGGAAGAGGACCAGGTTTACAAATAGGTTTACCTAATATGTCACCAAAACTCCCACAAAGACAAAAAAATTACTTCTTTTTCTTTAAAAAAAATCATATCACTACCCCCTTGGAGAGGTACTGAACACGTAACTACGGCAATAGTCTTAAATCTTTTCCGTAGTTAGTATAGGTGGATGTTTACTTACATTTCTACAGTTAGTATAGGATGATGTTTGCTTACATTTATACTGTTTGTGTAGGGCGGATGTTTACTTATATTTCTACAGTTAACATAGGTGAATGTTTGCTTACATTTCTACAGTTAGTATAGGATGATGTTTGCTTACATTTATACTGTTTGTGTAGGCGGATGTTTACTTATATTTCTACAGTTAACATAGGTGAATGTTTGCTTACATTTCTACAGTTAGTATAGACGGATGTTTGCTTACATTTCTACAGTTTGTATAGGAGGATGTTTGCTTACATTTCTTCAGTTAGTATAGGTGGGTGTTTGCTTACATTTCTTCAGTTAGTGTAGACGGATTTTCGCTCAAAATTTCTGATGATCTCAATTTTCATCGCGTGCATG
Source organism: Meghimatium bilineatum (assembly GCA_034231615.1). Taxonomy (NCBI): domain Eukaryota; kingdom Metazoa; phylum Mollusca; class Gastropoda; order Stylommatophora; family Philomycidae; genus Meghimatium; species Meghimatium bilineatum. Next base: position 14,542,726 of record CM067315.1, on the reverse strand, counting down.
TAATCTACATATTCCGCTAATTTGTATAGTGTTCAGCACCTTTAATACAGCCACATCATGTTCACAATAATTATAAACTGCAGAACGGTCTTGTTACACTCCTTCCAACTATTTTCCCCTATTATTGTGGCAATGTTTAAGTGATCAAAGTTTCTATGGTCGTAGATATCACCCAGGGTGATTCAGATCGTTGAGAGATAGTACTCCAGTGGCGGGAAACAGCCCGAAGTTTGGAAATTCGGGGGCTGGGTTAACACAAGGCAAATGTACAAATTAACAGAAATAGGCAAAAGTGTTACCAATATTTATAAATAAAACATGCAAAGCTAGCAAAAGACGCAGCGACAGGTTGACTTGCTATATCAACAAATGCATAAAAATACGACTTTCAACCTTGCAAAATACGGTGCATGAGAAATGCCTTGTTTCAGAAATCAATTGCAGAGATGAAGTAACTGTCTTATGCATCGTTTCCATTATGGAGAATGTTATTGTAGAAAATCTGTTTACCAACGAGTGTGCTTCGCGGACTACCTAATAACATCTGTCCTGATTTCTCGCACAGCCACACATACCAATTAAACCGTTCACACAGCGGCAGTATCGCCAGCGACCTGATCGAATACGAATTGACAGGGAGTGAACGATCGAAGATGTAATGAACTGACCACTGTTACGTGAATCGATTACCTGGCGGTAACTAAGCAACACAATAATATATTCACATCTGTTTACGTTGGAAATCTGAATCACTAAGTGACCGAGAACGTTGACAATTGGAAGCATATAAATTGATTTCAGAAGAATGTGAAAGATCTTCTTCTTCTTCTGCGTTCGTTCTCAAACTCCTGCAGATTAGCAGGATGTAGTCCGGAGAACGGAATGAGTTGTGTCACGGTTTACAGCATTGCTGCGATATCTGCGCCTTCGGAGTGACACATCCGACTTCAGCAAGGCTTTGGGTCACTGACCCTATATGGGATGGGACACCCAAATCCATCCCATAACCTCCTTATTCGTCTTTTACAATATGCGTGGAAGGTAAATAGTGTTGCTATTCTTTGCTCCCCTTTCGGGCCCCGGCAACACACGGGCGATGTGAAAAATAATATAGCACTTTTCTGCCCTCTTCCAGTCCTCAATTCTACAATTTACAACAGTACAATGATGTTATCCCGTTGAGAATGTAACTTCTCAAAACAGCTAACACAGCTGAGAAGTGAAGCTTTCTGAACATAAAATAAAGGTCTGAAGGAACTTCCCTATTGCACAAAGGGATACAAATAGTTCTATTGTTCGTACTTCCTGGGGATTGATACAAACAAACAAATGTGCGTGTAACAAAGAAGAACACCCAACCAGCTACTGATAGGGACTCTGAGTTGATATACTTTTAGGTTGCCAAGGGAATGGCATGCAGAGGATTAAAGGGAATACCCCTTGTTCAGTGAATATGGCTCCCTAATCAAGAATAAAATATAATATATAAATATACTGACTTTAGGCCTTCATCGTTTTCTTTAACCCTCAGCTGTCCACATAAGGGCCTGTTGGTTTATTCTGTTTTCATCTAGTCTGAAAACGTGACCCAGGTATCTCCATTTGCGTTTCCTTATGATGTTTGAAAAATATTCTTGGTGTGTTTTGTTTCTTAAATCACTATTTGTGACGAAATCGCTCCATTTTATGTTCATCGGTTTGTTGTATGAATGGATCAAAGTAAAAATAGAAAGACAAAAAGATATATAGATATGCGCTAGACCATAGGTTCCCAAAGTGGGCGATACCACTCACAGTGTGCGCTGAAACCTTCTGGTGGTGGGGGGGGAGAGGGAGGGTGGGTTGGCGATAGTGGGTTCAGAAGTAATTGTGGGCATTCAGACGGTCTAGGGGTCGGAGGTTCCTTATAGAAGAAATTATTAATATATATTTAAAAATAATTATTTCGTGATTTTGCGATATATTTGGTAATATATTTTATGGTGTTTAAATTATTACAATACGATTCTCACTAATGTAGGGGATCTCCCTAACGTAGTAGTTAAGCTGTTCGCCTTGTGCTCAAGAGGTCATGTGTTTGAGTCCGACTCGTGTCGTCTTGTGTACAAGGTGGTATTATCGCTTGAAGCTACGGAGTTACGTGCTATGAGTGGTACTCTCGGCAGGCGGCGTGCCGCTTCGTTTAGAGTGACGGAGTACATATGGAAAATCGAGTTCAATGAAGTCAATCCTCAGCGTCTTTTGAACCCTCTTTCTTACTAATGTAAAGCCAACTCTTAATATGTGGTCCGAATTTTCATATTTATATCACCGTTGTATGACAGTATGTTTTTGGAGCATACATGTTACAATATTTACACATGGGTTATGTTTCATTACATAATGTTATTCGAGCATACACTTTACAATATGTACATATGGGCTATGTTTCATTGCAATCGGTTGAACACCCCAAACACACACTCGCCCATACCTTTATCTACCGATCTGCCTGCATTTTATTGGCTGCATTTATTTTCTTGGGAGAATAGCTACGTCTGCCATTGTTTTCAGACCGGTCCAGATGGACAATTGCCTACGGTGAGATTTAAACCCGGTATCTTGGCCGTAACAGACACAATCTGTAGTTCGCGGCCACAAAGCTGAACCGAGAATGCACCATAAATATTATAAACTACATGTTGAAATTCCTAAGAATGACGGGAATTGAACCAGCTTCGTTCTAGCGGCACCGAAGCTATATGTTGAGATAGGTGATAGATAAGATACACGTTGAGATAGGTGGCAATACGATACACGCTGAGATAGGTGATACATAAGATACACGTTGAGATAGGTGATACATAAGATACACGTTGAGATACGTGATACATAAGATACACGTTGAGATAGGTGACACATAAGATACACGTTGAGATAGGCAACTAGACGGCGTGGTAATAGTTATGATAAGTAAGATTCACAAATACGCTCACAACATCGTTGAAAGAGTTACGATATATATATATATATATATATATATATATATATATATATATATATATATATATATATATATATATATATATATATATATATATATATATATATATATATATCGTATCTATTTATCTGCCTACCTATCTATCTATCACTATCTATAGGGCCATATATATAGCCTATACTTGGCCCTATAGATAGTGATAAATATATAGGTAGGTAGGCAGATAAATAGACAGGCAGGCTATAGATAGGTAGGTAGATAAATTGATGAGCCACATTCATATGCCTATATGAAACTATCAATGCAACATACCGGCATCCTGCTTGAAACTACAATTATGCTTTGTCAAACTAGTAGCTGATTATGTGTTGTCGTTAATTTGAATGCACTAGGTAGTGGCTAGGTCAGGACTAGCAAATTGACATTGAAAGAATTCATCCCGTTCAATTTATCAATGCGGTTAAAGTTAATATCCTTTTTCTAAATGAACTCTTCTTATCACGTGATACGATTTAGCCAGTGGAAAAGCAGTGTTAAGAGATCGACGATCCCAATAGTATGAATATAGGGATGTTAATGTGATTGGCTGAAAATATTACCAACCAGTTGGCTATAAAATCGAACTTGAAATCATTACTTTGAGAATGTGTCCCGTATAATGCACGACTGGTCATTGTAGCATATGCACAGTTCCATCTGTGTTATGATAAAGAAAATGGCGGTCATAATCGTCGCCCCAATTTACATCTAATTGCATGTTGCTGATATCGATAATTAAAAATGTGACATGCCAAGTGGCGTATGCGATCATGTATCTCTATACTTATGTCTCTTGTGTTAATAAGTTAATTTGGTGACATTCTCTCCGGCAACAGTGTCTAATTGTCCAACAACAGCTCATTTTGTCTTCCTGTCTTTTATTCTCTTGACATTTCCGGTGGTTACTTCTTCTTCTTCTGCGTTCGTTCTCAAACTCCTGCAGATTAGCAGGATATAGTCCGGAGAACGGAATGCGCTGTGTCATGGGTTACAGCATTGCTGCGATATCTGCGCCTTTCGGCCTAACACATCCGACTTCAGCATGGCTTTGGGTCACTGACCCTATATGGGATGGGACAGCCAACTCCATCCCATAACCTCCTTAGTCGCCTTTTACGACATGCGTGGAAGGTACACAGTGTTGCTATTCTTTGCTCCTCTTTCGGGCCCCGGCAACACACGGGCGCGGTGGTTACTAAATGTTGAAGTTTATGCCCTTCTCATCACGTACTAAAAATTTTGACTGTCTACTTCTAATTTTATATAGGCCCCTAGGCCTATTATATTTTTACATATCAAAATCTCTGATGACTTCTACATGAGTAGCTATCCATAATATTGCCATGATCCTTCTCAAATACTACATCGCAATATTCTCCAGTTCCCTTTTATAATTTTTGTTTACAGTCGATGCTTTGCGTCTGTAAAATAATTGGTTCAATATAACAAACTAGCAATCGAATTTGTATATGTAATGATAGTACTCTATAGCAAAGAATGTTTCTAATTTTTTGAAGTGGCGATTTGTTTTGTGTTATTCTGCTCTTTATTGCTAAATGTTGCGAATATGCTATAGAAAGTTCACTTTACTGCGGTTTGGGTAGTGCATTCGGCTTGCAGAGTGCCACATGAGATGACAGAGTACATATAGAGAAACCTTAGTACAAATAAGTCAATCCTCTGCACATATTTTACCTCTTTTTAAAGCTTGTTTTAGTGTTTGTGTACTGCGTTCATTAGGATTGCATGTCAGATAATAGTAACCAAAATATTGGAGAGTGTCAGACAAAATGGAAGGTGCCGCAGTAACCAAACGTCTCCATGTTTGAATATAAGCCTTATGTTCTAATGCATGTGTTGTTACAGTATACGTGCAGGTCGAAGAATCGCTGATGTAAGTGATATTCGTCAGTAATATTATTGATATTACTAGAAAATAGTCATTTGTGACCCGATAACTCGTCTGTACAAGACAATCTCAACAGCAGAGCACAAAAACCGTGTTTACTTTACCTACTGAGATAATCATCATCATACACTTTTAACACGCCCATGTGTGTGCTAATCAACGTGCAGCTGTGCAGTGATGTCAAAGCAACATATAAAAGCGGGCAAAACACAGTTATGTAGTGACGCCGTAGCCATGGAGACTGTCTACGTGCAGTCATGTGCTGATGTCAGAGCGACGTGCTGTACGTCCGTCGAAGTTGACAATGACCATTCAGCTAAACTGGGATAATCAGCACGGATGCTCGTGTGATTTCCGCCGGGAGCGTAGTTACGTTGTGCCACCGTTATGCGCCTTGTAAGCTCAGCACATCCGATTTCGGCATGCTTTGACATTTCGGGTGGGCTACCCTAGCCCGTGACAGCATAATATGTCGCCAGGCAGCGAATGTGTACTGACTCTATGCAGAGACGGTTTGTCCTTCACATCTATCTTGCCCGAGGTGTTCCGCCGCCAGTGAACTTGTCTCGTGTAATTAGACGTACTGTGCCCGCGCCCATCGGGTACTGAACCTTTTCTCATTCTCGAGCCTGGTTCCGGTTTAGGAAAAAGTCAGCGGAAGAGTTGGGCTCGGACTCGTTCGTCCTCTTAGCCAAGTGTTGTTCACTAACGTCGTGAACCACTCGTCCAAGTCCGAGTCTGTACACATATTTTGGAGGGTCAGGGACTAAAATTATATTCTAGAGCTGAACAGTGCTTGTCACCTTGGACTGCTGTGCATGTGCCTATCGGGTACTGCACCTTTTCTCTTCGCATGCATGATTCCGGTATAGGAAAAACTCGACAGTAGAGTTGGGCCCGGGCTAGGATCACCGGTAACTAGAAGCTTGTCTCGAGCAAACAACACTTTAGTTCCGATTTTCTTGAAACGTTTTCAGTTCTCCCTGCAAATGCCGCTGCCCTCCAGCGCTGTACTTCCTTCTCAATCTACCCATTGTGTTATTATTCGTATGGTGACTAACGCACCAATTCTTTATATTTCTAATAGCATCTGCCCGCTTCATAACAACTGCAATGGCGATCCTCCAATGCTTCTACCGAACTGACTAGCTTCACTGTAACGAAAGTTACAGTAACGAAAGTTTTTATAGGTTTATATAAGAAGTCAAGAGATAGAGGATAAACAGTATTTCTATGCAAACACTTTGCTATCACTGCCAGACATGGGCGATGACATCAGCCTAGCAGAAAAAAAACTTACATGTGAAATTCAATGCCTGAGAAAAACAGCAAGTGACCAAACTAGACCAAATGAGAAATGGTGAAATCAGAAGAAGAATCGGAATAAGCCCATGCACAGAATACACCGAGAAACAACAAAGAAAATGGTTTGGATACCTTATCAGAATGAATCACAACAATCTACCGACAAGAATATATAGGCCTAACATAAGAAGATCCGGATACAAGACCAGAGGAAAACCAATAAAAAGATAGATAACATCAAGGCCACCATAATCTAATACGGATTCAACGCAGCGAAGAGGACACATAGACATAACGGTTATAAAGCCAGAGGCAGACCATGGAAAAGATGGATCACAGAAATCAAAGAAGCCACAGGAACAAGCTTACAAACAGCGCACAAGAAGGCCATCTCCAGAGAACTCTTCCACCCCAGACGCTGCAAGGCAAACAAGGGACACAGCGTATAGATAGAAGAGGACACATCTAGCATTGGATAGACAACTAAAGCTCCCAGTCACCACCCCTACGCGTAACGGTACGTGTGGATATCATAGTCAACCTGACCATCATCCACCTGGGGATAAACAATAGGCTACGGAAACTATCAACTGAGGTCCTATACAGCTTTATCCATCTGCTGAAAGAGACGGAACTGCTATGAAGATGCCTGAAGTGTAGACCTACACAAAAATCACTATTCACTAATACCTTTCTAGGCTTGTAGACTGCTATTTTAACATTAAATGTGTCGATAGGTAGATTTTATCTTTATTGTTATATTTTTTGCGCATGAAATCATGTCAGTGTTTCATTGAAGCAAAACTTTTTGTGCGCATGTCGTTTATGTTCCAGTTATTTCCTCATAAATATTTCAGAAATCTTTTCACCTTTAGGTAACTATTGATTTCCATTTCCGGTGTAACTAACATTCAACTATAACAGCTGGAATGTGGTCGTTATGTCAACACTTAATCAAATTTCTACACTTCATCGCAAGTTTAAATCAAATATATGTCTACAACACCCTTCTTCCATGAATGACTGTATATAGTCAGTAATTCGATATTGTTCATGTATGCCTATATTATTCATGCAGGCATATAGATCCCTGATCATATATCCCTATATGATATTGTTCATGTAGACATAGGCCTATATATCATATAGGATGATATTGTTCAAATAGGCATATCAGACGAAGACGGATGTGTCGGGCATTGACGCAAATAAAATGGCGACGCAACGCATTTCCATTCTCTGGACTACATCCTGCTGGAAATCTAATAGGACCATGGTCCTGCTACAAGAGAGATACAACGTGAGTTTGAGAATGAACGCTGAATAAGAATTTAGGCATATAGATCCCGTAAGATAATATTGTTCTAGTAGGCATATGGATCCCGTAAGATAATATTGTTCATGTAGGCATATAGATCCCGTAAGATAATATTGTTCATGTAGGCATATAGATCCCGTAAGATAATATTGTTCTTGTAAATTGTAGGCATATAGATCCCGTAAGATAATATTGTTCATGTAGGCATATATATCCCGTAAGATAATATTGTTCATGTAGGCATATATATCCTGTAAGATAATATTGTTCATGTAGGCATATAGATCCCGTAAGATAATATTGTTCATGTAGGCATATAGATCCCGTAAGATAATATTGTTCATGTAGGCATATATATCCTGTAAGATAATATTGTTCATGTAGGCATATATTGTAGGCATATAGATCCCGTAAGATAATATTGTTCTAGTAGGCATATGGATCCCGTAAGATAATATTGTTCATGTAGGCATATAGATCCCGTAAGATAATATTGTTCATGTAGGAATAAATATCCCGTAAGATAATATTGTTCATGTAGGCATATAGATCCCGTAAGATAATATTGTTCATGTAGGCATATAGATCCTGTAAGATAATATTGTTCATGTAGGCATATAGATCCCGTAAGATAATATTGTTCTAGTAGGCATATAGATCCTGTAAAATAATATTGTTCTTGTAGGCATATAGATCCCGTAAGATAATATTGTTCATGTAGGCATATAGATCCCGTAAGATAATATTGTTCATGTAAGCATTAATGTCCTGTCGGACGTGTGCTGTCGCCGATTATATTCAACGTCTTCCGTATCAGATTTATAAAAGAAACACAACAAGAGATATATAACGAAACAACAGAGAATGAACAACTTAACGTACTCATCATCATTATCAAGAACCGTCTCCACAACGAAAGTTGGCCGCAACGGACCTCCAACATCCCCTGCCTCTTGTTTTGGTCGTGCACTCTGCTAGACTGTAACCTGTCCATCTTGTGATGTTATTCTCCCACTTGTATCTCTGCCTACCTTTTGCTCCCTTTCCTTTGACTTTACCCTCAAGTAAGTTCATCAATAAAGTGTCATGTCTTTTAATGTGTCCAAAATATTTTATTTGCATGATATTGATTTCTATTAATAATTCTTACTTAATATTAAGTATTTTTATAACCTCTTTGTTTGTTTTCTTCTATTTCCATGATGTTCTTCCCATTTTTCTATATACTCACATATAACGAATTCAATGAACTGCTTTTCGCTGACGATATCAAAGCATCATATATGATGACGAAGAAAAACTGCAAACATACATCGACTCACTAATAAGAATGTGAAGTAAATATAACATGCGAATCAACATACAAAGGACAGAAACTATGCAAATAACGAGATCAACAGCTCATTAAACATCCAAATAGAGAACACAAAAATAAAACAGGTCAGAGTTCAAGTACTTAGGAAGTATCTTCACGAAGACCGACCACTCGATAGAGAGATAGAAACAAGATGTCAAAAGGCAAATGCTGTGACATATGTCATCTTTGCTATTGCACCAAAAAATCAACATGGAAGTTAAAAAAAAACAAATGATTAAGAGCATCTTTATACCAACACGATGCTACCAATGCCAGAATTGGTAAGGGACACCTACACATAAGGGAAAGATCGAAACTTGCGAAATGAAATGTCTAAGGAAGACTATTAGAGTAACCGGATTCGATAAAATGCGTAGTAAGAACATAACAAAAATAAAAGGTATAACATCAAACATTGAATACACCAAGAAACATCAGTTAAAATGGGTTGGACATCTTTTGTGGATGAACGATCAACTTCCCAAAAGAGTTTACGACAAGATGGAATCAGGATACAGAGCCAATGAACACCTAGGAAAAGATTCTGGGAAACTACAGCACTGTGACCGCTCAGCCTGGCACACTCAGATCACTGCTGGCATCACAAAATATGAAAAGGGAAGAACACTGCGGGCAAGAAGCGCAAGAAGCGGAAGGACAAATCCGTAAATTCTACCTCGAACCTTCAGCACTCCTGCATGCACTGCAATATAACTTTCCGTGCACGAATCGGACTCAAGGGCTCACAAGCCGAATTAGATAATTATTATTGTTTTTCATCGCATTAATTTATTTTTCATGCCATGCTCATCTTCGCTTGCGAAGGAGGAACATCATCATCATGAAAAGATGAATAGACATTATCAAGACCATCCTCCATAAACATGATTACACTTCAACCAGAGCAACACACCTAACTCTGTGACAGAGACAACATCTCCTTCACAAATCCCTAACGCTCAACTGAAAGTGTGGAAGCTACGACAACACCACATGGGAATAGACAATACGCATATAGAGTGGTTTGGTTTAGTTCACTGTAGATTCCCCACAATTTGGTTTGCAGAGATGTTGGCCAGACTGTTGCTATGTGATCACCGAAGTGTGCACAATTTAAAGGATATATTTTCTGGTTCCTGTTTTGTTACTGCATAGATGCAGGCTTACACAATCAAAAGGGTATATTCTCTGGTGCATGTGTTGTTACTGCTTAGATGCAGGCTTACACAATCAAAAGGGTATATTTTCTGGTGCCTGTGTTGTTACTGCATAGATGCAGGCTTACACAATCAAAAGGGTATATTCTCTGGTGCATGTGTTGTTGCTGCATAGATGCAGGCTTACACAATCAAAAGGGTATATTTTCTGGTGCCTGTGTTGTTACTGCTTAGACGCAGGCTTACACAATCAAAAGGGTATATTTTCTGGTTCCTGTTTTGTTACTGCTTAGATGCAGGCTTACACAATCAAAAGGGTATATTTTCTGGTTCCTGTTTTGTTACTGCTTAGATGCAGGCTTACACAATCAAAAGGGTATATTCTCTGGTTCCTGTTTTGTTACTGCTTAGATGCAGGCTTACACAATCAAAAGGGTATATTTTCTGGTTCCTGTTTTGTTACTGCTTAGATGCAGGCTTACACAATCAAAAGGGTATATTCTCTGGTGCATGTGTTGTTGCTGCATAGATGCAGGTCGAAGAATCGCTGATGTAAGTGCTATTCAACATCTATGTCGCATTCTCCGTTTAAAATCGTAACTAAGACTTGTACGACGGATTCACGATGTCGGTGAATGGCACCTCGGCTAAGAGGGCGAATGTAGTCCGGGCCCAACTCTACTGTTGAGTTTATCTTATACCGGAATCACATTAGCGGAAGAGAAAAGGTTAAGTACCCACTGGACACATACAGAATGTGTCTAATTACGCAAAACAAGTTCACTGGCAGCGGAACACTCGTGCGAGATAGGCGTAGCCACGCCAAGCCTAAATCTGATTACCTCCCCTCCAACGACTGACACACAGGGACATATTATGGCCTGAAAAGTCAACGGGCACAGTGGGTGATAAACGCTGTTATGCTGTAAACTGGCAACACAATATATTTTATAATACCCGGCGAAAATCATACAAACTTTTGTGTTGCTTATCAGAGTGCAAACACATAAGAAGAAGAAGCAGGGGTAGGGAAAGGGGGGGGTATCTGGAATCTTGACAAACTTGTTAAATGCACCTGATGATAGTGCTATGTGGGTTTACATATTGATTAGAAAAAGGTATGTACATGAGAAATCCTAATAAGTGCTCCGTTCTCAGTTCCATCATCCATCCAGGAGCACTCACAATGTCTAAGCCAGATGTTATGTAATCCTCGGATTTTTCCAATGGACACGCTTTCACCTCATCCTTTCACACCTGGTCATCCTCATTTCTGTCATTCTTAGTATGTGCGTAGATGGTTTGATATTTGTTTCATTACCATGTGACCCCCCCCCCCCAAAACCACCATTGTGATAATAGTAATAATCAAATTTATTAATGTAGGCCTATATTTAATAAAGTCTTTATGTAAAATTAATAGTATAGGCCCTAATTGTTGTTTTACAAAAACCATGATAATCAGCAAAGACACATAAGAACAGGAGATAAACATAAACATACAGGGAGAGAAACTACAACAAGTAAAACAGTATCAATATCTTGGACACATAGTCACAAATGATGGCAGATGTGAAACAGAAGTTAAAAGGAGAATATGAATGGCTAAAAGTACCTTCAATGGCATGAGGAAATTATTAATATCTAAACAAATTACAAACAAGTTAAAAATGAGAATTATAAAATGCTACATCTATTCCATATTAATGTATGGCTCAGAAACATGGACACTAAATAAACAATTAGAAGACAAAATTGATGCCTTTGAGATGTGGGTATATAGAAGAATAGGGAGAACATCATGGAAAGAGAAGAAAACAAATAAAGAGGTGCTAAAGACACTTAATATGAAGAAAGAACTACTAAGAGAAATAAAGATCAGGCAAATAAAATACTTTGGACACATTAAAAGACATGACACCCTATTGAAGACCTTACTTGAGGGTAAAGTCAAAGGGAAGCGAGCAAGAGGTAGGCAGAGATACACGTGGGAGAGTAACATTACACGATGTACAGGTTACAGTCTAGCAGAGTGCACCACCAAGACAAGAGACAGGAGATGTTGTAGATACGTTGCAGCCAACCTTCGTTGCGGAGACGGCACTTGATGATGATGAATTGTTGTAATAACTTTTTATTTAGCTTCATGTTGATATATATTTGAACAGCAAATGATTGGACTGGGCGGTTAAATATAACCACCTTTATTCACATTCTCCAGCTTAGGCCCTATACCTTCTTCTCGTAGGCATATACGGTATAGAGGCATATAGTATAGTCTGTTTATGAGGCTGTCCATTTTGTTGGTATTTGTTTCTTGAAAAAAGGTCCCGTTTGGACCGCAACGTAGAAAATTGTCCTTGTTTTATTGTTATTTATTATTATTGATAGTTAGTCATTCTTTAGTAACATTTGCACCTTATTTAGTTAGTATTTCCTATCATTGCAACAATAGCAAGGTTAACATCAACAATATAGGGATAGCTAAATTACAGGACAGGATATATTCAGAAAGGCATGCACATGTCGCTAGAGGAGGCAAGAAACAGCGAGGATTTCAGTAGATTCATAAGAAAGACCATGTTCTGGAAAGAAAACGTCACATCATCTCGAGTTAACTTGATCCCCAAATAACCACGTAAAATTATATATATAGTCTGCGATTGTTCTATTGAATGGGAGTTTAAAATATCATTTTCCGCGAGAAACGCTTTTCCCGATCATTGGCGCCAGTCCATTTTGGTTAGGCCAATATCAGAGCGTAAGACAGTTACGCTGTCTTATAGTTCAGTTCCTCTGTTTTATAGACTACACTAAAGCTTTTGACAAAGTTAAACATAGCGAAATTATACACATGCTAGAGAATCTGAACATTGACAGCAAGGATTTAAGAATAATCAAGAACATGTACTGGCAACAAACAGCAGCAATAAGAGTAGGAAAGCAATTTGGCCCTTTTCAACAAATAAAACAAGGAGTCAGACAGGGATGCGTGCTTTCGCCAGACCTGTTCTCTCTATACAGTGAAAACATATTGCGTGCAATAGTAGATATCCCAGGAATATCAGTGGGAGGACATAACAAGAATAATTTGAGATATGCGGATGACACTGTTCTGATTGCAAAAAGTGAGGAAGACCTTCAAAACTTAATTAAAGTAGTAGTCACAGAAAGCAAAGAGAAAGGCCTATTCCGAAATATCAAGAAAACAGAAGTAATGGTTATTTCAAAGAAAGAAAATAACACACCTTGCAAGATCATAGTGAATGATATAGTATTAAAACAGGTCCACCAATTCAAATATCTAGGTACAATTATAACAGCAGATGGAAGAAGTTCAACAGAAATAAGGTGCAGAATAGGACAGGCAAAAACAACATTCAGAAAAATGAAAAATATACTGTGTAATATGACCTTGTCATTAGAGGTGAGAAAGAGAGTTCTGTAGTGCTATATAACCCCTATACTAACATATGGGTGCGAGTCTTGGACAATAAACAAACTGGAAAGTGGGATATTGGAGGCAACAGAGATGTGGTTCTACAGAAGAATGCTGAGAATACCATGGACTGCCAGAAAAACTAATGTAGAGGTGTTAAAAGAGTTAAATGCGAAACGGACCTTAATCAAGAATATAAGAAAAAGGCAATCTTCTTTTTTTGGCCACTTCATGAGACAGGCAGGTTTAGAGAACATAATCACAACAGGCAAGATTGAAGGCACCAGAGACAGAGGGCGACAACGTGAGAAAATATTAGACAGTTTGACAACCTGGCACGGCAAAGAAACAACAACGACTTTGATACATAATACTGTGGACAGAGAGCTGTGGAGAGCCATGACCGCCTACGCCACCCGGCATGGCACCTGATGATGATGAAGACAGTTACAAAATTTGGCTGCCGAAACAAAATGCTTAATCTTTAAACGCCAATCAGCACTTCCGTAGTGCACTATATTTTGTTACACGTATATTTAACCGCCCAGTCCAACCATTTGCTGTTCAAATATGTGTCAACATGAAGCTAAATAAAAAGGTAAAACGACAATTATGCTATTAATTTGACATAAAGATCTTATTAAATATACATTAAATTCTAACTGCAATTTTTTAACTTTAATTTTCAGTTACTCAAGTCATTATGTAAAGACAAACTTCATGCAACTAAATTTCTTAACCTTTCTGGGCTTCATCTATGTAAGTAGTGATGAAGCGACGCTATGCGTTGCTATGTACCTGCTTCCTGTTTCGCATTATTATTATTATTATATTGTTTGTGTAGATATCAAGATGACTTGTCATGTATTTTTAGTATTCACTGTCCCCACCTACTTTATTCGCATTCTCCAGCGTATACCCTTTCCTCTTCTTCCGTAGGCCTATCCTACGATATAGGGGCATATAGTAGGCCTATAGTCTGTCTGTGAGACTGTCCATAATTTACAGCAATAATTAGGGGGGGGGGAGGTGTGTGACGGTTGTGACAAGGGGGAGTTGCCAAAAATTGACGCCACTAAACAGTTTCCATACAACAATTAAATTATGTGAATTTGAAATAGAAGATGAACAAAATTAGGGTCTTTTCTTTTCCCACACCTGTTCTGCTAAAATAAGTGTTATTGAGGGGGGAGGGGGGAGGAGAAGGAGTTATTTTATGGACAAGGGTGAGAGGTCGAAAACTGCTTAATTGTGTTGTCATTTCTCTTCATTGTACAGTGGCCCCTCTCCCTCCCCTATCTCCTGTGATTTAGGCCCCTATATTATATATTTTTAATTATTTTTGTCAGTGAAGAATATGCACGCTGATATATTGAATCCAACTGATTTAGATCAACTGATTGCTTATAATATCAGAGAGGATTGAGTTCAAAGATGGATTTATGCATTAGTTAGATGTTAGACCATCATCATAGCGCTCTGAACAAATCCATAGTTACTCCAATCTCATATTCAGTATGTGCTTCTGCATGTGGTAACTGATTGTTCCAGTTGGTTGATAACTCCAGTTGATTGTTCCAGTTGGTTGATAACTGTTGGTTGATAACTCTTCTTTTTATAAACTTTTGATATACTGCTCATTTCTTGCAATAACTTGATTTACTCTCATGTCATTCTTGCCATAGACACAGAAGAAGAAATACCTTATATCTTCCTTATGGCCTAACTTCATGATTGCCATCTTCTTCTTCTTCTTTTGTTCTTCTGTCTCCTGAATAAAACTCACACTTGAAACATGTCTATATCTGTAATTCTGTCTCCTGAATAAAACTCACACTTAAACATGTCTATATCTGTAATTCTGTCTCCTGAATAAAACTCACTGTCTTTTGTAGTTTATACAGTGCTCCATAGAGCTTTGATTCCAGCGTTGTTTCCTCTGGCCAATATGTCTGTCTCAGCGTTTCATACTCAAAACACTCTTGAAGTATATATTTGGCACTCTGTGCTGCCTGTCCAATGAAGAGAAATGACATGTACACATGGCTGTGTTGCCAATCTTGAACTTTGTGTACATGTGACTGCTGAGTCGGTTGTGTCATGTTCTGAGGTGTAGAATTACAACATGTTCTGATCTGTTCATAATGTGATAGTCATCTTGTGTTGGTGTTTGTGACTTACTTATTGACTTGATCATTTTTTTTTCTGATGGTAGGTGATTTTAATTATCTGGTTGGTCTTCAGCAGCACCTTCCTTAGCCAGTTGGTCTGCTTTTTCATTTCCTGGTATTCCACAGTGAGAGGGTATCCACTGCATAGTTACCCTATACTGGTAGGAGTTTTTAAGTAGTTATGAACCATATGTCTTGTGGATATTCCTCATCCAGGAAGCTGAGGGTGACTGTCCTTCACTGCACACTGTTTGATTCCCTTCAAAATATCAGAATGGTTCATTGAACCACCACTAATCATTGTGGTCACGATGGAAAGTCTTCTGCTCTGTCATTCTCCGAACATACACGTCTAGACATACCAATGAATTAGCTCTCTTCAGAACATAACTTTTTCATAGTCTCCAGCCACTTACAGTGGCTATAGCCCAATTTAACCTTTCAACGCATAGGCATACTCCTAGAATTAGTCATAAAACAGATAGACCCCTATCTGTTGCAAACTGAGTCTTAAGCCATAGGGGCCTATCATTGAGCTGGTCACCACTATCATCTCCATTGCCATACTACGAATGGTTGTATAGAAAGCACCACTTTTTGCATAATAAACTATACTTTTCATTAAGCTGTGAATGCCCAAGCACTGTGCACATGTTGAACCTTAAACCCATCAGTGTAGTCTCAATAATAACACCATCGTTTGAGTTTTCACTGACCAAAGCCTGGACTTCTGAACCTATATGCACTACAATGTTATTATCATGTATCCTGGAAAGTGTGATGACAACTTGATTGAAAGTTGTAAACTTCATATGCTTTTGTACTCTTCTCCATTCTCCGTCTCCTAATGTGCATACTCGTTACATAACTTTCTTTGATATTTCCAGTATTATTAAGTGATAGGTGGTTTTTGTTTGCAGTGATGTTCAGGTACTACAAGCATGGAATAGCCCCTATCTCCGCTCTTTGCATCATAGTAGAATAATCCAACAAGAGGTTCATCAACTATTTCTGTATCTCTGAGACTTCTAAGAATGATACACACAGTTTCACTTTGGATATTATTAAGTCTAGCAATCTGCATTGGACCAAGGGTCAAGATGGTCAAGGCATGCTCACTACTGACAGGACATCCCATGGATCTGTGCGATGTGGCCAGAAACTTATCTGGAGTTGTATATTTAGTGCTAGTGGTAGAGTTATAGAGTTGTTTATGAGTGCAGCAGAGTATACAGAACAATTACATCTAGTATGAGGATGTAAGTCGAGGCATTAAATAGGCTAAGACTGGTCCCATCACCACTGTGTCCTTGTGGGCAGGCAGCACAGACAGCTGAACATATCCTGCAAGACTGCAATACACTAAACCAGTTAAGGGAAGAACACTGGCCCAGAGAGATGGATATCCACAGAAAGATGTATGGGAGCACTGAGGAGCTTTCAAATACAGCAGCATTTATTAGGAAAGCAGGACTTGCTGTGTAGACATGTCAAACTCTGAACGAGAAGAAGAAGAAGACAGACTCCTTAGAATCTGTCTAATACTGTATTTTAAATTTAATTTGTATAAAAAAATATGATTTGAATGTTACATGACATTTTGTGTATTGGCAGCAACTTTACAACATGTTAACCAATGTGGGGCTCTCAACTGGTTGATTGCCAGAGACAATATATTGCAGTCAGATGATGGGTTAGAAGATTTAAAACATTTATGGTATCTGGACCTGAGCAATAATCAAGTAAGCCATATTAGAGATATCATAATCATGTTTTCTTATATACACAATATAATAAACTCTAGTCTTCAGTGAACAATTACAAAAACAGAGTACATAAACATTTCTATTGAAAGATATCTATAAGAAGATACAAAAAACTTTAAAAGTCAAATGGATAATTGGTTGGTTAGTTGCTGATCCAGCGGTCCATGGGCTCATGCCATTAGATGGCATTATATTGCTGGGAAGTCTGTGGATTTTCGACCCACCCCAGGACAGAGCCAGAGAATAACTATCACACCCCCAGGAAGGTAGGTTTCAACCTATGCACTGCGCCTAGCCACTGCAGCCAAGATAGGGTTCACTGTGCTCATTCCCCGCCACCAATTGACTACTGGTTATGCTGAACTTTTCTATAGCTCCAGGCATGCAATCAAATGTTCAAGTCAAAAGAATTGTCATGTCCTGAGTCACTGTGCCTCTATGATGGGCCTCAGCCATAGGAAAAACAGTGATGTCAGTTTCCTCCTCCTCAGTGCTGCACAGTACATCTCTGGCTCCCTCCCAACCACAGAGGGTGCATACATATATATTCAGGCAAACATGAAAAACATTTCATCAACAAAACAAAATCATAACTGCATAGATGACATGCCATGAAGCTTCTATAAGAAGATAACTTCAATATAACGGCATGTCATCCGCTAAGGTTTTCTGTTGCATGGATGGTATGTCTAGTGGGCCATTGGTGAGACCCACAGACGCAACCACATGCGTAAATGGATAATTAAAAGTCTGTGGTAATTAAAAGTCAAATGGATACAAAGAGAATGGCTGATAACTATTTATGTGAATCTAAGAGTTTGTGCTATAACCAACAACATAACAGCTCATCTATATGGTGCATCTCTAGAACAGGTCAATTTGAGGTTAATCTGATTTGCCTGGTTAATGGTTTAGAGATTGAACTCAGGCTGTCAAGACAACAGAAGTTATAAGTTTTATGCTGGTCAGATGTATCAGGCAGAGAGGTGCAGATATTGTAGATTAGCTGCAAATCATGACACACAACATTCCATTCTCAGGACTACATTCTGCTTGTTTTTCATTTCAGTTCATTCTCAAACTCCCACTGAATGTTGGGTCTGAATGTTAATCCACTGGTTCTGTGGAGGAGTGTGGTTGTGGATGAGAAATCTTGTAAGATTATTAGGTTGCTAGTGTTGCCTAGTTCCTCTTATAGAAGGACAATGGTCTGACACATCTGTCTTTGGTGGATAGCATGTCTCATATGCAGCATCTGCCTCAGTTAACAGAAACACAAATAAAAGCTGTTGAGGTTTTTTTGCTTACAGAAATGGTGTGTAGTTGGTTGAGAAATTTTCAGCATATTCTACTGTCACATCGAGCATGAGGATGGAGATAGAGGGAGTTACAGCAGCACTTAATTGGTTGATAACTGATACATCAACACACTCTGTAATACTAACAGACTCTCAAAGCATGCTGCGCAAGATAGAAAAGTACATGCTGAGAAAAAAATGGTGGAACCTATTGAACAATTCAATTGTCCAGAGCATTACATGGATATACTGCCCTGGTGAGAGGAAACGAGAGAGCCGACTTATTGGCAGGCGGTGCAATGATAGACTGCACAATGCTGAGAAGAGATAAAGCAGACTTGCTCAAGGTAGTAATAAATTCATTTCAAGATGAAGATGATTTCAATGAGGTTAAGAACGTACACATACAGAGAATGTTAGAAATGGGAGTATCTAGAGGAGAGGGAAGGAGAAGTAATTTTTTTGAAAGGTTCTGAAGATCATGCAATCAACACCTGACTGGGACTCAGAGTCTGCATACACTGGGATGGCTGCTGGTGCGGAGGGCGGAGCACTTATGGGAATGCCCCGCTTGCTGTGAAGTCAGTTTCTAATGAAGAATGTGCAGCATCAGCAAAATATTGAACATCAGATGGCAGAACAAGGTAGGCTACTTGCATGGAAGTCTTGCAGCATGTTAATATACCATCCCATTACTTGACTTTCATGAATAGTTGACTAGGTCTGTGTAAAAAAAGATTGTCCTATGATCATATCTCCAAGAATTGACTGAATTACTTATCCGATTACTGGGGCTGCAATTGTTTACTCTTTCTTTCCTGTTTCAGGTAGGTGTAGAGGCCTATGTTTTTTTCAGCCCTGTTGTATTTGTATAAAGTGATGGTGGAGTTTGGTGGCAACAGTTGTTTTCATAGGTCTTGTATTGCAGGGCATTAAATGAGGAGGTGTTTTACATTTTCCTCCTCTTGTCTGTTGCAGTATGGTGTATGGTCTGTGGTAATTCTTTGTTGGTGTTTATTAAGTTGTATATGTCCTGTTCGCAACCTAAATATTGTGGTGTAGTCTATTTATGCTGTCATGTGGATTTGGTTGGGATATGTCTGCATATAGCATGCTTCCCTTTGAGCAGTAGCCATGCAATCCATCCATTGTTGTTTACAGTTGTTGAGGTAATGTGTTTGGCTGTTCTAAGGTGTTTGGAAATTCCTGGTTGGAGCATACTTGCTCCCTTTTTTTGCCAGTTTATCAGCCCTTTCATTCCCGCTGATATTTGTGTGGCCTAGTATCCATTGTAGTACAGCATTGATGCCATAGGTTGTAAGTATGTTTATAGCTTGAAGTATGTTGCTTATGGTTTTCTTTGCTGTGGATTCCAGTTTTCAAAGGCTTGTAAAGCAGACAGGGAGTCAGTGAATAATACTAGGTTTTTTGGACGTGTTACATAATTTTTTGTATTTGGTGGTGATGTATGAGAGTGTTTCTGATATTTCTTTCACCTCTGCATCATAGTTGCTGAAGAACTCTTCACAAGGATCAGATAACTCTATTAATGTTTTACCAGGGAGGACCATGAGAGAGCTATATCCTGCATTGATAGTGTGTGAAGGATGGCCCATCTGTGTACTAATTTCTTTCTCCATCTTTTCCCTTTTATTTCCCGCCCCTACCCTCCACTCCCCCCAATTCTTGGCATCGTGAATTGGTGTCCCCTTTCTTCATGTTTAATCTTATACTTTGCATTCCAATCTCATTATTTTTCCCATATCCATTTCTGTCTGTCAATATTTAACGCACTTAATTCTGCTACCTAATCTAAAAGCCGCGACAAAATGGCCACTTCGGCAATAGTTTTTGTAGGGAAACCATTGTCTAAGTCTTGGTATTGTTGTATTTTTATAGTTGTGTTGTCTTAATTGGATTTTGTTTCTTGACAAAGGTCTCAATAGGACAGACATGTTGAAAATTGTCTTTGTTCTTTGTTTTATTATTGTTTCTGATTTATTTATATTGATAGTTAGGCTATATTCAGTAACCTTTATAATTAACTTCGTATTTACCTCTTATTTGTCTGGTTACTGCTGCACTTTCCATTTTGTCGGATATCCTCCTATATTTTGGTTATTTAAATACCCATCTGTGTATGCTTGGATCCAGTTATTGGAGTAGAAGCCAATAGTCTCCAGTGCAATGAGCTTTTAACTATCAAAAATAATACAGCTTGTGATTTAAATACAGAGTGTTGCCATCATGAAAAATGGGCTCGCTTCATTGTTTAGGTTTAAAAACAGACATATAAATATTTCAAGTTATATGCAATTTCTGGACTCTGTACACATAAACATCTCATCAATTTCTGGACTCTGTACACATAAACCATAAACATCTCATTAATTTCTGGACTCTGTACTTTAGTTTCTCATTCTGTTTTAGATCATGAACTTTTTATTAATACAAAGGGTCATAATTGCTTAAAAACAGTGACAAAAGAAAGATAACCAGCAGAATGTTAATTATTTCCCTTGCTGTATGTATATCCATACTGTCTGCTTGTTATGTCCCCAGATAACCCTGTTAAATGCCCTGTCTAGGTACTTGGCATTGGGTACACTAATTCTCTCCAACAACAACCTGAAATGGGTTGACTTGGAAAAAATCAGGCATGCCCACATAATGAGCATCAGTCTCCATGGAAACCCGTGCTTGGATTCAGATCCTTATTGTAAGAATAAATTGTTTGTCTTTGTAGAATCATTTAACATTACAGGCAATAAACGTACTCATGAATTAGTGGGAAACACAATAGTAAATGGCACAGTGATAAGATGTATGTATACACTACACAGTGATGGGAAGATTTATGTATACACTACACAGTGATGGGAAGATTTTTGTATATCCTTTAGGACCCTATTGTCGCAACATTGCGCCTTGCGTGTGCGTCCCACCTTGCCTGTGGTCACAATCATGCGCCATACGATATCGCTCAATTCCTGAGTACGGAACTTCACGAAGTTAAAGCTTATATGATGTAGAATTCCTGCCACACAAAGCTAGGAATACGTCACAGATTAAAGATCAAATTCGTTTACACATTATGATTGTAAGAGAGAGAAAGCCGATAGAATTTGTCAACGCATTTCTAGAGCGACTTTAGCCATTTTCGGCCGTATTTTACTATCAAATTGAGTACCGCGTGGCATGGGTAAGTGATCGTGACTACATGTTCTAATTGTTGTTTTTGTGTGTTTAATATGCTGTTATTTGATAAGAATGTGTGTGTATTCATTCAAAAACACAAAAATAATATGTATCAGGGGTGCCACGTGTGTGCATGGACAATAATTACGTTGTGTGTCGGACTAGACCTAGTGTTGACCGGATGGACGTTATATGCAATTTCTTCACGTTTTATTAGTTTTTTTAGTCCATATAAGTCACAGAAGAACAGATGCTGAACATAAAAATACATGGAGAGAAACTACAAGTAAAATATTATCCCTTTCTCAGACATATAGTGCCTAATCACAAATGATGGTGATGAATGATCTCAAATGATTATGAGAAACAGAAGTTAAAAGAAGAATTGGAATGGTTAAAAGTACTTACAATGACAAAATGGTTAAAAGTACTTACAATGACATGAGGAAAATATTAATATATAAACAAATTACTGGGGTACAAACAAGTTAAAAATTAGAATTATAAAATGCTGCATCTTTTATATTAATGTATGGCTTAGAATCATGGACAATAAATATTTATAAGACATAATTAATGCCTTTGAGATGTTGATATATAAAAGAATAGAGAGAGCAACATGGAAAGAGAAGAAAACAAATAGGTTCTAACAACACTTAGTATGAAGAAAGAATTATTAACGAAAATAAAGATCAAGCAAATAAAATATTTTGGACATATTAAAAGACATGACACCTTGTTGAAGACCTTAATTGAGGGTAAAGTCAAGAGGAGGCGAGCAAGAGGTAGGCAGAGATATAAGTGGGAGAGTAACATCACGAGATGGACAGGTTACAGTCTAGCAGAGTGCACCACCAAGGCAAGAGACAGAGGATGTTGGAGGTCTGTTGCAGCCAACCATGGTTGCGGAGACGGGACTTGATGATGACAAAGTGATAAAGAAGAGATTGAAAGAGACAATGTCATGTTTAGAAAATGATAGAAAAATCAAGATATTCATGTGGAAAAACACCATAGACAAATGAATATATGTGTATATGTCATATACTTGATCATCACCAAAGTCATATATGTTAGGCCATTGGCACAAATAAAATGGTAACACAACACATTTCTGTTCTCTGGATTATGTCCTACTGAAAATCTAGTAGGACCATAATTCTGCTATAAGAGAGATCTGATGGAAGTTTGACAAAGAACAACAAAGATCCTTGAACAATTATTGACTCATAGTCATACATATTCAATGAAATCTGAATGGGAGTTTTGATTCTGAACCAGTGCCATTACACTGTGGGCAAGCCCATAGATGTTTAGGACTACGTTTGATGATTGATCCAGTGGGTCTCTGGTTAAAAAATACTCCTCACTCTGATTGAGTGCTCTGCAACCTTTTCTCACCCATGACACACCAAAGTTCTTCCCAGAATTCCAAGGCACATAAAAGATAAAAACTGGATACATAAATTTTACAATACTTGTAGTTCGTTATTTGATAAATATGTATGCATAACATAAGAACTATACCCATATATTTATTTTTATATAGGTTTTATATAATTATTGTAATACATTATATAATATATACGCAATAGTAACAATATAAAACAATATATGGTTCAATGCTGAATGATATGCACACATTTTTAACGAAACAAATCATACATTATTTAATGAAATGAATTTTCGCTAAAGGCGCATACAACGCGGCATTAATGCAATCTGCGCACAATACTCTGAGAGGCCCCCTCCCCTGGGTGACCCTTCTGGTGGGGTCTCTCAGTGCATTGACATCCACATTGACATCCACAGATGGTCAAAGCAATCAAACTTGCTTGGTCTTTTTGCGGCTGTCTGTATTGTTATCAGTATTGCCCACAAAAGGATACATGAAATAATTGTATACTAAGTATGAAAATTGACCAATCACATTAATGAATTATTTGAGCTAAATTATCTAAAAGTAGAGGGTAGCGAGCGGGCCGACAAATTAGCTAGTCTCACCACCACAACAGATGGTCATTCTATAGACCGAGCAGACATACTCACTGCTCTTCGTGAGTCCTCACGATCAGAGGATTTTGAGATGAATAAGCATGAGTCGATATTGGGAATTCCAAGAATTGGGAATGAGGATGGGCGTGGCCCGAAGAGAACCCCTGACAAAGATTTCAAAAAGAGTAGTGAATCAACATAGAACTGGAACCATCAGCCGTTATTCCCTGAGAGATTTACTAAAGCGGAGATCGAAGCACCTATGAACGTGTCCAGTGGGCAAAGATGATAATCAACATACCTAAATTATCTAAAAGTGTACTATGAGGGAAAATGACTACCGTAATGACAGTATAGGACAAGGAAGTAACTGCAGTATGGAGAGTCAGTTTACAGACCAGAGGATATATTGAAAGAGTGACTATTGATCCCCACTAAATACTGAGGAATGTCTTCTTTTGTTCTATTAAAGACAGGCTATATTGTGCTGAAAATTTGTGTCAAATTTGTGTGATATCGACAATTATTTTAGAAAATTAATTTAAATTTGAATAATTTGCTTCAGAATCTTTCTTGCAGGAGGGAAATTGTCTTATTAGATTTCCAGTTGTATGTGATCCAGAGAACAAAGGTGCATTATTTGACACTTGTATTTGTTACACTGACCCGACGTACCTGACTTTGGTGGTATAATTATAGAACATAAATCAGTTATACCTAGGTTTATATGATCATATTTATGTGAAATATACATAACATAGTAAAAAGTTTGCAGTATTTATTCATAGATCATGTACACACTGTCATGTATTTCAGATCGGATTCATGTAATTGATTGTCTGCCATTGATTTGGGAATTGGATGGTCGTCTTGTCACAGGTAATAGAAATTGCACATTGCCAGATAAGTAGTGAAAAATTACAATTGTCTGTATAACAAATTTACCTTGGGTCTACACTGTTTTTCCTCTTTGGTGCTCAAGCCTGTCTGCTTCTTGAAGGACCAGAAGACTTCTACTTGGTATCCTTACAATATAAACGCGGACCACAATCACACAATCTGTGTGAATATTTGTACAGTGCTAGTTCTGTCATACTAAAGCCATGCATGCAGTTATATAGGCCATGTGGTCAATTAGTTTGTTACATTCGTGCCACAGGTGACACATAGGACAGAAGTTTTGATTCTCCATGAGGTATCGTGCGCTGCCTGTACTTTTAGTTCTTTTATGGACTTGCAACCTATTATTTCTTCTTTAAATATGGTGTTTTTTTTAGAGTAATGTTGGGTCTTCCTCTTTTTTTTGTCCCCTCAGATGTCCAAATAAGGGCTTGCTGGTTCAGTCTGTTTTCATTTAGTCTAAGAACATGTCCCAGGTATTTCCATCTACATTTTCTTATAACATTTGAAACATATTCTTTGTGTGTTTTATTTCTTAGGTCGCTATTTGTGACGAAATCACTCTATTCTATGTTCAACAATTTTTGGAAACTTTTGTAGTCAAAGCTGTTTAATTTTTGGTCCTCTGCCTGTTGATTTCCAGCTTTTACTACCGTAAGTCAATGATGGAATAACAAAGGAGTTGAATAGTTTTAGCTATGTGGTCAATAGTGGCCAACATTGATATCACATAAAGGCTGTAGTATTTCATGTGATTGGATTTTTGCATAGGAAATGGTAGAACATTGCTAGTGTGTTGTCGGCACGAAAAAGGAGCACAGAATAGCGGCACTCCTACCTACTACACACATTGTAAGAGGCAACTAATGAGGTTTTGTTAGAATTTTTGAAGTATCACTAAGAATTAGAATCACTAAGGGTTACTCCCTGTGTTGTTAGGGCCTGAAAGGGGAGCAAAGAATAGCAACACTGTTTACCTTCCGTGCATGTCGTAAAAGGCGACTAAGGAGGTTATGGGATGGAGTTGGCTGTCCCATCCCATATAGGGTCAGTGACCCAAAGCCATGCTGAAGTCGGATGTGTCAGGCCGAAAGGTGCAGATGTCGCATCAATGCTGTAAACCATGACACAACGCATTCCGTTCTCTGGACTACATCCTGCTAATTTGCAGGAGTTTGAGAATGAACGCAGAAGAAGAAGAAGACTAAGGGTTAGAATTTTCTGGGTAGGAAAGAAAACTTTCAAGAAACCCTTTCCTTCCCAAATTGCATATAGAAAGCATGAGTTTCATTGCTCATAATCCTTTAGCAGATGAATCAAACAGTGTTGGTTTCTGTAACAATTTCTTTTATATTGAATTGTTACTAGTACAAACTACAGCTTTGATCATTATTAATATATTACGGGTTTGAGTAACTGCTAGATCCCTTCTTTGTTTCACTTTTACCATATACCTGGAAGGTTATTGTAAAGTTTTCCTTCTTTTATGCTTTGAGACAAATTGGGAAATATGGTGTTAGGCTCATATTTTTCATTGACCAATGACATACCTGGAGATGAGGTAATCATCATCAGGCCAGCCACCTTTACTTTCCCAGAAGATTTGGTATCTATTTCCTTAGGCTGGGTCTATCTAGGAGTCATTGTTAATTTTAAAATATTTCAGTTAAACAGAAAATTTACCCTTGGACTAACAACTGACATACAGAAGGTTATAACCTATGGTTTCCTATGTTTTCCTAGTGGGCCTATGTTTTTGTTTCCAACTTCACCAGTTTCAGGATGTCTCTGATGTTTTCTATCCATCTTTTCCGTGGTCTTCCTCTGGCTTTGTACTCTGATCTCATTTGGTTATATGCCTGTACTGGCAACTTTTCGTGATGCATTCTCATAATATGGCCAAACCACTTTATCTGCTGCCTTTATATGTAATCTGTACAAGGTATTATACATACCGGGTATTCTTTCCCTATCTTCATTTCTTCAATACCCAACACTTTGCTACCATGGTCTTTAACAACCTCACAGCAGAGAAAAATCATCACATGTGAGATGAAGTGTTTGAGGAAAGCTACTATGGTCACCAAACTAGACAGAATAAGAAAAATTGATATCAGACGAGTCGGAATAATGCATTTTATTTTGAATACCCCGGTATGTAGAATGTCCTCAGATAAAGTGGTTTGGTCACCTAATGAGAATGGACCCAAGCCAAATACTATTCAGAGTTTATAACAAGCGATCATCTGGACACAGAGCCAAGGATAGACCAAGAAAGAGATGGATAGATAACATCACGACAACCCTCCACAAACACAGACTCAGCACGACTCAAGATTGATATCTGGCCTTGAACAGAAACTTACAGCTCCCATCCCTACGCTTAACTGCAAGTGTGGATGCTATCAACCAGCTTCCACCAGGGGAAAGACAATAGACAATCTTATATATCAAGAGATAACAAGTACAATGGTTCAGAAACATGAGAATGAACCATATCGACCACTTAATTTTAAAGAATAGAAGAGTCTTGTTTAAGATTTAAGTTAAGGTTTACCAAACAAAATGAATGTAATTCTCTTCAGAACAGACTTTGTCAACAACTCCAATTTCTCATGGTGTATATAGCCCAATGGAATCTTTCAAAGTATACGCATAGAGTTAGTAAAAAAAATACAAGTGGCACTCTGGGTCTCCAGCCGTGTACACTTTCCTCTACATTGAGCTGAAGGTGCCCATGTACATTCATCATTGTGGTTTGCCACACCACAACCCCATCATTGTTTATTTAATCAAATTCTGATATAATTAAAGTAGACTAACATCCGTGGTTGAACGAAGTGTATCACACTATACATGTTCTTAAAAAAAAATTTTTTTAAAATTTTTATTCAACTTTTGTTCTTAAACTGTGGTTGGCAGGATATAGTCTAGAGAAAAAAATGTGTTTAGTTATGATTTGCAGCTCTGCTGTGATGTATGCGCCTTTCTGCCTGTTGCATAACTCTTGGGCTTGGGGCACTTTGGCTAATGGGATAGGACAGCCAACTCCATTCTTAAACCTCCTTAGTTATATCTTCTTACATACATAACAGTTCAAAGTGTTTCTATTCTTTACTCCCCTTTTTGTACCCTGGAAACGCACTGTCAAACGTAAGACCGAAGAAAAAATGGCAGAGGGTCAAGAAAATAATAAATGGACAGTATAAGTCTACCATGACAAAACATGGAGTCGACACAACCAAGATGACACATAGTGTCTTGGATCACCCTAACCCTAATAGAGTTGATGCAACCAAGATGGCGCACCATGTCTTGGATCACCCTAACCCTAATAGAGTTGATGCAACCAAGATGACACACAGTGTCTTGGATCACCCTAACCCTAATAGAGTTGATGCAACCAAGATGACACATAGTATCTTGGATCACCCTAACCCTAATAGAGTTGATGCAACCAAGATGACACACAGTGTCTTGGATCACTCTAACCCTAATGGAGTTGACATAACCAAGAAGACACATAGTGTCTTGGATCACCCTAACCCTAATGGAGTTGACACAGCCAAGTTGGCTCATGGTGTCTTGGATAATGTATTAAAACTCTTACCCTACATTTAAAACATGTGAATCAACAGAATTTAATATCTACTTAGAGAAAGCTAATATACCATTTTGTACCCAGCAACATATGTATATGCCTAACTATTAATGAAGATTAACAAATATAATTGTTAACTATTACAGTTGTTTTGTATTTGTACAGAAAATACTCAGGTTTTATTGAATATGTTTGTATTCATATTTAGTATTTCCCTTTAGTAAAGTAGACCTACTACTTATACAGGATTTTGGGTTAACAATTTTTTTAAAGATATATTTTGGATTGAAATACATAATGATCCTACTGAAAGTGGGCTAATATGTAATGGGGGGTAGAATGATCCTACTGAAAGTGGGCTAATATGTGATGGGGGGTAGAATGATCCTACTGAAAGTGGGCTAATATGTGATGGAGGGTAGAATGATTCTATTGAAAGTTGGCTCATATGTGAATGGAGGGTAAAGTCTTCTTTTACACAAAATATGTAATAAATTAGTAATAAATGAGTAAATTATAATTCTAAGATTTCTTAGATCTATTGTGTCTATGCTTTGACCAATGATATTTGACCTAACGTAAAAGGAAGTAATAAAGAAATACGATTTTAAAGTAAACAGGAAAATAAGCATACACAGATAATAATTACATGATGGAAATGAATTGGCCATGCTATAAAAAAAATCCTAGTACAATTATCAGAACTGTTATGATGCAAGTTTTGGTTCATTATGGGTTAATGTGTCCACACACATTCCAACTTTTAATATTAGACTTGATTTCACACAGCTTTAACGATGTGGAGATAAAAAACACACAGTGACTGTTACCCATCATTCGGACTGCGCACAATGCACTGAGAGCCCCCCTCCTCCAAGGATCTTCCAGGGGAGGGGAAGGGGGATGTTCTCTCAGCACATGCACGCAGATTGATGGATGCTGCGATGTATGCGTCTTTACTGAAATTTATTTTTGTAAAATAATGTATGGCTTGTTTCATTAAAAGCATGGACACATCCCGTAAAGCACTCAAGTTTGTAATAGAGGAAGTCAATAGGCAACGAGTCTGTGGATAACTTGTATGGGGGGTGGTAGAGATTCAGACTATGAATTAGTCTTTGGTTTGCAATCTACAGTAGCTGATTTTATATCAAGTTAAGTTGAGAATGTTTACTACTGCCATACATGGGACAGTAGATTAACTGGGGTTAAATGGGCTCAACCCCTCATTGCAAGATCGAGAATATATAGAAAAGTTACAGAAAATGCTATCAATAAACTCTCCTTATGATTGTATCAGCAGAAAATACTTGCAAAAACCCTCCTTATGATTGTATCAGTAGAAAATACTTGCAAAAACCCTCCTTATGATTGTATCAGTAGAAAATACAGTGTATTTCCCCCTCCCCCAAAAAGTGTTTCTGAAACCGAGTAATGAGTTTTAAAAAGGAAAAACCCTTTCCTTTGCAAATTCTTCATATTTAGCTGTAAAAAATGTAGCTAGGTATATTGGTTATTGACTTCATTAACAGTTGTTTTGTTTTCTGTTCACTGCTGTTGCTCATTTGATTTCAGTGACAGAACGTCTGCATGTCAAACAGTTTTTCATTGACACAGAACTGTCACCGCATCCAGTTGTAAGTGCGTTTATTTTTAATTATGTTTTCCATGTCAACTGTTTCATAAAACAATTCATGATCAAACTCTCTCTTAGTATTCCACAGATCTGTATGCCAAACATGGTTAAAAGCTTTGATGAAATCCATTCTTCTTCTTATTCTGCGTTCGTTCTCAAACTCCTGCAGATTAGCAGGATGTAGTCCGGAGAACGGAATCGGTTGTGTCATGGTTTACAGCATTGCTGCGATATCTGCGCCTTTCGGCCTGGCACATCCGACTTCAGCATGGCTTTGGGTCGCTGACCCTATATGGGATGGGACAGCCAACTCCATCCCATAACCTCTTTAGTCACTTCTTATGACATGCATGGAAGGTAAACAGTGTTGCTATTCTTTGCTCCCCTTTCAGGTCCCAGCAACACACTGGTGATGAAATCAATAAAGTTATGGAATAGTGTGTGTTGATGTTGTAAGTGCTTTTCACTTATTAGGCGTAGATATTTTCAAACATTAAGATAACTTCATGTTTACATTTTGGCTTAGTGTTGACTCGTCTGATTGTCACATGATATTTCTGTGACGACACAGAAGATGCGCAGATTGTACCAGAGATTACATAGCTCTGCGCATAACATTGCAAAATCATTAAAAAGTAGAACTGCTATCACATCATTTGGTCACATCTGCCTGTCATGTACCCTATTGTATTTGTTGTTGTTCTACTTTTGTCTGTAGAAGATGAATTTCAAGACCTGGACATATTAGGTCTATCTAATATAAAATATTGCCATTTGTTATAACATCAAGTCTTTCTCAAATGTCTCATTTTCAAATTTTAAAGTTGAACTGCAGATATAAAACACTGGAGATAACTGTGTGTTGGTACATCCATTGTAGTTATATGACGGATTGTAGGCTATGTTTTATGAATTTTGAATACTTGTGTGGCATAATTGCATAGTTGTGTAATAATAGGATATTGATTATAACCATTTGTAACACTAGGCACAACACCTTGTGATAACCTTTATAACTGATATTTTGACAGCGTCACAAAATGGGCAAGACATTTCGAACATCTGCAATAAAAAACATTGGCACTGAGGGTATAGTAAGTAAGCAGGTATGCATTTTCTTTTCTATTATTTAGAATGTACTAATATTTTAAAAAATCTCTCACATTGATACATTTTTCATTTAATACTTTAAATAGGAATACAAAATTTTCAATGAAATTAGTAAAGAGTAAAAATTAGAGGCTCAGCTCAGTGGTAGAGTGGATAATAGGCCCATATTTAAACCAAATAAACTCAGTCAAATTAAGTTGTTTGAAAGACACATCATTCATATTGTATTGGCAATATAATGATATGATTGGATGTATTAGGGGTGCCTAAAAATTCAATACGACAATCAATATAAGGTATCTACGTGAAACGTAACAACAATTGTACTTACGTAAAACAGGTTTTTATAAGTTTCTATCCCTAAAACTAGTGGGTAATGATGTGCACACAAGAATACATACAAATTGCAATACACAAAACATATTCAACGTCTCAACCAAAAGGTCTTTATCAAGATATGTGCAAAACATTAAAACATCGGAAATATGGAAATGAGATGCCTGGAAATGAGATGCCAGAAGGATGGAAAGTACATAAAAAACGTAAATATATGTGGAAACGAAATGAAAAAAAAAGACGTAAATGATAGAACAAATTGAATAAAGACAAAGACCACACCAACCACTTTGCCACTCATCCCACGCAGGACTTTTAGATGATTGATGACTTTGTGAAGGATGAAAAGCCATGGCTTACATGATGAAAATTGGATGAGAGAGGTGTGCAATGTTGCCAGCCTCACTCTTTCACCCCTACACAATTGGTCTTAGTGGCAAGGAGACGAGATAGGACGAATGAGTGTGTGTCGAAGTGTGGTAGATGACCAGATACTTCAGAATACAATTGTGATAAACACAAGTGTCTGTCCATGTCTGTTTAAATATATATATACCTTTTACATTATAATTTAAATCTATTTAGAAGTACTATTTCATGTTCCTGCAATGGATGTGCAACAAGAACAAAATTCTTCTTCTTCAGCGTTCATTCTCAAACTCCCGCTGGATTTCTCTTGTAACAGGACAATGGTCCTACAAGATTTCCAGTTGAATGTAATCCAGAGAATGGAAATGTGTTGTGTTGCCGTTTTATTTGCGCCACATCAGTCTTCAGCGGGAACAAAATTCTAAAAAGCAGAATTCCATTAGAACCCTGAAAGAACTTTGTTAAATTGCCAATAATTTATTTTCCTTTTTCATCTTTTTCATACATTTTTCACACAGTCCTGTCTTCTTTGTATTTGGGGGTACACATATTTCTTATATTTCAATTCATTTAGAACATATTAATTTATTTTTATTCTGTTCTGTTTCAGTGTAAATATATTTATTCCAAGTTTCCAATGTCAGAAACGCATACAAAACGTAAGTATTAGGCTTAGAAAGTGATTTATTTTGATCTGAGGATATCCTGTATCCTTACCATTTTTTTCCCCTCAGAAATATTTGTGTACCTCAGTTCGGATCTACTACATTAGTTTGTAGTAGACAGAAAAAACCTACAAAAAGGACATGTTCATGAGAAAAAAAGCAACACAAGAATTATAATATGAAAGACACAATAGTTAATGTTTTGGATTATATTTCTAACCTGCTTTGTCTATAATTTTCAACTAACATAAACAAGTTCATTCGGACTTCGTGCCGGTGTAGAAATCATGTGTAATGATCTCAAGTTGACCGCTGCCCATAAAATCTATAACAAATGACTGTTGCCCATTTTCAAAGAAAAACCAGGTGTTTAGTTTACCTGTAGAATCAATAGCATGCACAGAGTCCTGTCCCGTTGTAATCTTTACAGCTCTGATCCAAAATATTTATCTTGGATGATGCAACTTTTATCATATTTATTATTGGCTTGTGAATCAAAGTATAGGGCCTATGCAATGTGGCCATTGATCAGGCAGAGGCATCAGGCAAAGTAAGTGATGGTGTGGGGATTAGCGCACAGGATTAATTATGGAAAGGGTTTACCTTCCCCAGAGCATGTATGTAATGTAAGTGCTAAAGTAGAAAGTATTTTCAATGCCTAGTTAGTTGTGCTGAGACTTCAGTAGACATAAGTAAGCCTTATGTAGAATCTAGATTCCAGATAGACAAGAGTAAAACTTATGTAGAATCTAGATTCCAGATAGACAAGAGTAAAACTTATGTAGAATGAGGTATATTGGCCAGAGGAAACAACATTGGAATCAAAGCTCTATGGGCCACTGTATGAACTACAAAAGACAGTGAGTTTTATTCAGGAGACAGAATTACAGATATAGACATGTTTCAAGTGAATGAAAGAAGAAGAAGAAGAAAAATACTTATGCAGAGCACAAAATAAAAAGCTTTCAGTACTCTCAAAGAATCAAGTATTTGTTGGCATTGTACATTTAGTTGATTATGATGGTGCAGACAGTGTGCACAGTGTAGAAAACCAAAGCTGAAAAAAATGCAGCAGTTACTACTGGGATAGAGAAATCCCAACCTGTGCCCCAAAGCAAGTTTTAGTGCATTTCATCAAAAATAAAAAAATAGGACAAATAAGGCATTACATGTATATAGGGTCTAAATACGAACTACCTACTAACTTTGGAAATCCAATACTTGCGAATATTTCATAAAGTTTCACAATATTTTGTTTACCGGTAATTATGAAATTTGACATGAAACAAAAAATGGTATAAAACACTAAGCATTTGATAGATTTACTTCAAATAAACAAATTACTATCAGTAAATAGACAGTCAAGCATCTACATTAGTAAGATTGGATAGCAACATTTCAAGCAAGTGAAATTGAAGGTGAGTAGAACAAAACGCATGTCAAAAAGATTTCTGTTCATCTAGCATCCCTGTTTGTGGTTTTAATTTTGTATTTTATTTTTACAATTCTTATATTTTTATATTGTGTATGGATTCCACATTAAATTATCTTTCTTTTGATACCTTATATGACCTTCCATAGCTAATACTTTGTCTTCAGGAAGCTTGCGACTAAAAAATGTTGCGGTCCAAAAATTTAGCTTAATATTAATTATGTCCAAACCCCAGAACAGAGAACACAAAAGTAAAACAAGTCATAGAGTACAAGTATCTAGGAAGTATCTTCTCAAAAGACGGACCACTACATAGAGAGATAGAAAGATGTCAAAAGACAGATACTGTGACATACCATCTGTCACCTTTGCTATTGCACCCAAAAATCAACATTGAGGTAAAGAAACAAATGATTAAGAGTATCTCTATACCAAGACTATGCTACCAATGCCAGACTTGGCAACTGACATCTACACATAAGGAAAAGATCAAAATTTGCAAAATGAAATGTCTAAGGAAGTCACCAGACTCGATAAAATGCACAGTAAGAACATCAGAGAGATATAGGCATAACATCATGCTTTGAATATATAGAGAAACAACAATAGAGATACAATGGTTTGGACATCTTATGAGGATAAACAATAAACTTCTCATGAGAGCTTATAACAAGATGGAATCAGGATACAGAGCCACGGCAGACCTAAGAAAAGATGGATAGACAACATCAAGACCATCCAGAATAAACATGACTACACCTCACTCAGAGCAACATGACTGACTCTGGAATGAAGACTACATCTCCTCACAAACTCCTATGCTCAATGGCAAGTGTGGAAACTATGACAACACCACCTGGGGACAGAAAATAGACAATAAACAAAACCCTGGAATAATTTCGTCTGGAAAGAGTTAAGAATAGTATGAGTAGGACTGAAAACATGCAGGGCATATGCATAGAGTTTTTAACAAGATATCCATAGGAATCAGCATCATGTATATTTTTTGAATTATGCTAGTGGTCAATGAGCACCTTTGGGTTTTCCCATAGAACTACAAGAGGCAGAGAATCGTGAGAAACATGATCACCCACGCCATTCGGCATGGCACTTGATTGATTGATTGATAGAACTACATGTTCATAATCGAAAATTCTAGTGAATGTTGAAACTGTGGAATATTTGTGGAGACCATGGAGTCTTATTATGTTCTTTATGTTGACAGACACAGATGAGCGTAGGTTGGCCTACCTGTTTAATATGGTGCAAGGGAACATTTTAAGGTGGTCTGAGGAACTGCCAAGAGGGTGAGAGAGATCATGTTCAGTATGTTTTCCTACTTTGTGTTGCACTATATTAAAGTGTATTCAGTTCTTATCTGTGTGACTCTTGGACCAATTTGAATATATTCAATGAGACCAGTGTAGCCACTAAGGTACTTTTGTGATAGTGTAATCACTTCAGTGGTAGTATAGTCACGTACAGCAACTTCTTTTGTAGAGTAGCCAGTCACTTATATTGTAGTGTAGCCAGTCACTTATATTGTAGTGTAGTCAGTCACTTATGTTGTAGTGCAATCAGTCACTTCTGTTGTGGTGTAGTCACTTAGTAACTTCTTTTGTAGTGTAGTCTGTCACTTCTGTTGTAGTGTAATTAGTCACTTCTGTTGTAGTGTAGTCACTTAGTAACTTCTTTTGTAGTGTAGTCTGTCACTTCTGTTGTAGTGTAATTAGTCACTTCTGTTGTAGTGTAGTCACATAGTAAGTTCTTTTGTAGTGTAGTCTGTCACTTCTGTTGTAGTGTAGTCACATAGTACTGGTAACTTTTGTTGTAGTGTAATCAGTCACTTCTGTTGCTGTGTAGTCACTTAGTCACTTGTTGTAGTGTAATCAGTCACTTCTGTGGCAGTTTATCACTCTTAGTCACTTCTATGGTAGTGTAGTTGGTCATGTCTGTGGTAGTTTATCAGTCACTTTTGTTGTAGTATAGTCAGCCAATTCTGTGATAGTGTAGTAGTTGAGTCACTTGTGTAGTAGTTTAGTAGTTAAGTTACTTTTGTGGCAGTGTAGTAAAGTTACTTATGTAGTAGTTAAGTTACTTGTGTAGTAGTAAAGTTACTTGTGTAGTAGTTAAGTTACTTGTGTAGTAGTTAAGTTACTTGTGTAGTAGTTAAGTTATTTGTGTAGTAGTTAAGTTACTTGTGTAGTAGTTAAGTTACTTGTGTAGTAGTTAAGCTACTTTTGTTGTAGTGTAGTAGTTAAGTTACTTGTGTAGTAGTTAAGCTACTTTTGTTGTAGTGTAGTAGTTAAGTTACTTGTGTAGTAGTTAAGCTACTTGTGTAGTAGTTAAGTTACTTTTGTAGTAGTTAAGTTACTTGTGTAGTAGTTAAGTTACTTGTGTATTAGTTAAGTTACTTGTGTAGTAGTTAAGCTACTTTTGTTGTAGTGTAGTAGTTAAGTTACTTGTGTAGTAGTTAAGCTACTTTTGTTGTAGTGTAGTAGTTGAGTTACTTGTGTAGTAGTTAAGTTACTTGTGTAGTAGTTGAGTTACTTGTGCAGTAGTTAAGTTACTTGTGTAGTAGTTGAGTTACTTGTGCAGTAGTTGAGTTACTTGTGTAGTAGTTGAGTTACTTGTGTAGTAGTTAAGTTACTTGTGTAGTAGTTAAGCTACTTTTGTTGTAGTGTAGTAGTTGAGTTACTTGTGTAGTAGTTAAGTTACTTGTGTAGTAGTTGAGTTACTTGTGCAGTAGTTAAGTTACTTGTGTAGTAGTTAAGTTACTTGTGTAGTAGTTAAGTTACTTGTGTAGTAGTTAAGTTACTTGTGTAGTAGTTAAGTTACTTGTGTAGTAGTTAAGCTACTTTTGTTGTAGTGTAGTAGTTGAGTTACTTATGTAGTAGTTAAGTTACTTGTGTAGTAGTTAAGTTACTTGTGTAGTAGTTAAGTTACTTGTGTAGTAGTTAAGCTACTTTTGTTGTAGTGTAGTAGTTGAGTTACTTATGTAGTAGTTGAGTTACTTGTGTAGTAGTTAAGTTACTTGTGTAGTAGTTAAGCTACTTTTGTTGTAGTGTAGTAGTTGAGTTACTTGTGTAGTAGTTAAGTTACTTGTGTAGTAGTTAAGTTACTTGTGTAGTAGTTAAGCTACTTTTGTTGTAGTGTAGTAGTTGAGTTACTTATGTAGTAGTTGAGTTACTTATGTAGTAGTTAAGTTACTTGTGTAGTAGTTAAGTTACTTGTGTAGTAGTTGAGTTACTTATGTAGTAGTTAAGTTACTTGTGTAGTAGTTAAGTTACTTGTGTAGTAGTTAAGTTACTTATGTAGTAGTTAAGTTACTTGTGTAGTAGTTAAGTTACTTGTGTAGTAGTTAAGTTACTTATGTAGTAGTTAAGTTACTTGTGTAGTAGTTAAGCTACTTTTGTTGTAGTGTAGTAGTTGAGTTACTTATGTAGTAGTTAAGTTACTTGTGTAGTAGTTAAGTTACTTGTGTAGTAGTTAAGTTACTTATGTAGTAGTTAAGTTACTTATGTAGTAGTTAAGTTACTTGTGTAGTAGTTAAGCTACTTTTGTTGTAGTGTAGTAGTTAAGTTACTTATGTAGTAGTTAAGTTACTTGTGTAGTAGTTAAGTTACTTGTGTAGTAGTTGAGTTACTTATGTAGTAGTTAAGTTACTTGTGTAGTAGTTAAGTTACTTGTGTAGTAGTTAAGTTACTTGTGTAGTAGTTAAGTTACTTTTGTTGTAGTGTAGTAGTTAAGTTACTTATGTAGTAGTTAAGTTACTTGTGTAGTAGTTAAGCTACTTTTGTTGTAGTGTAGTAGTTAAGTTACTTATGTAGTAGTTAAGTTACTTGTGTAGTAGTTAAGTTACTTGTGTAGTAGTTAAGTTACTTGTGTAGTAGTTAAGTTACTTGTGTAGTAGTTGAGTTACTTATGTAGTAGTTAAGTTACTTGTGTAGTAGTTAAGCTACTTTTGTTGTAGTGTAGTAGTTGAGTTACTTATGTAGTAGTTAAGTTACTTGTGTAGTAGTTAAGCTACTTTTGTTGTAGTGTAGTAGTTGAGTTACTTGTGTAGTAGTTAAGTTACTTGTGTAGTAGTTGAGTTACTTGTGCAGTAGTTAAGTTACTTGTGTAGTAGTTAAGTTACTTGTGCAGTAGTTAAGTTACTTGTGTAGTAGTTAAGTTACTTGTGTAGTAGTTAAGTTACTTGTGTAGTAGTTGAGTTACTTGTGTAGTAGTTAAGTTACTTGTGTAGTAGTTAAGCTACTTTTGTTGTAGTGTAGTAGTTGAGTTACTTGTGTAGTAGTTAAGTTACTTGTGTAGTAGTTAAGCTACTTTTGTTGTAGTGTAGTAGTTGAGTTACTTGTGTAGTAGTTAAGTTACTTGTGTAGTAGTTGAGTTACTTGTGTAGTAGTTAAGTTACTTGTGTAGTAGTTAAGCTACTTTTGTTGTAGTGTAGTAGTTAAGTTACTTGTGTAGTAGTTAAGTTACTTTTGTTGTAGTGTAGTAGTTGAGTTACTTGTGTAGTAGTTAAGTTACTTATGTAGTAGTTGAGTTACTTGTGTAGTAGTTAAGTTACTTGTGTAGTAGTTAAGTTACTTGTGTAGTAGTTAAGTTACTTGTGTAGTAGTTAAGCTACTTTTGTTGTAGTGTAGTAGTTGAGTTACTTGTGTAGTAGTTAAGTTACTTGTGTAGTAGTTAAGTTACTTGTGTAGTAGTTGAGTTACTTGTGTAGTAGTTAAGCTACTTTTGTTGTAGTGTAGTAGTTGAGTTACTTGTGTAGTAGTTAAGCTACTTGTGTAGTAGTTGAGTTACTTGTGTAGTAGTTAAGTTACTTGTGTAGTAGTTGAGTTACTTGTGTAGTAGTTAAGCTACTTTTGTTGTAGTGTAGTAGTTGAGTTACTTGTGCAGTAGTTCAGTTACTTTTATGGTAGTGTAGTAGTTAGGTTAATTGTATTATGTCTTTGATTTCATAACGTAACATAACTATTTCAGAGATCCCAAAAGACCAAATGTACATGACAGATTTTTAGATAACCTTCTAGAACAACGACAGAAGGATCCAGAAAGATGCAACATGGTGATGCTGCTGTTAGTGGTATGTCTTTTTTCTTTACTAACTATTCTTGTCCTCTTGTCCATTATTAGTGATGCTAGATAGTCTAACTTGTTGCCAGCACAATCTCCGCCAATTTTTTGACAGTCTATCTTTCTATCTTTCCTTCCACTTTTAGCCTTTACGGGTGTCGAGGGAGATACAATGTTGTTGTTCTCGCTTTTCTGGCAGCTTCAGATAATGTTATTTGGTGTTAATTTAATGTCTCTTTGATGTTGTTGATCCAGCGTACCCTAGGTCTACCCCTGGCTCTTCTTTCTGCTTCTCCTCTCTTCATATATGATTTATAAACTAATGAATCACACAGCATTCTTTCTAGATGACCAAATCATTACATTTGTTGATTTTGTATGTATTGTAGAATTGATATGACACCCACTATTTCTGTTATGACCTCGTTTCTAATTCTGTGTCTTCTGGTCTCTTTTCTGTGGCTTTTCTGTGATTTTTGACAGTATCATCATAAAAGTTTCTCCATTTTCTTATTTTTTGTTAGGCACTAGTCATTGACTCTGATGACTCCTATGTTAAGCACTGGTAATTGACTCTGATGACTCCTATGTTAGGCACTAGTCATTGACTCTGATGACTCCTATGTTAGGCACTAGTCATTGACTCTGATGACTCCTATGTTAGATACTAGTCATTGGCTCTGATTACTCCTATGGCTTATTAGATAGACGCAATGCAAGGATATAATTCAGTACATGTTATTCAGGGAACATAGTCTTCGTTATCAACATTCTGAACTACTAAAAATTCTGGATCAGTTGACATGCAACAGCCAATGACATGTTTAAAGACTATGAAATCTCCCATGTGTTGTTGGGTCTGAAAGAGGAATAAAAATGGTGACACTTTTATCTATCAAAAATGTCATATGAGGTGACTAAGGCTGCTCAACATTATTCACTAGATATTTAAACTAAGAACAGTTGATTTGAAAACCAACGGGAGAGGAAGATAAATTATGTCTATTTCCATTTCCTGTGTTACCTAGATAATGACGTTAGTTTACAATCTTGATTTCCTTGTTGAAAGAGGTGCATAGCAGGTGACTCAAATTGCTGACATAGGCACAAAATACATTGGGTCTAGTGACCGTAGTTATCAACAGCATGCTAAAGGTTAATGTTCTCAATAATTCTTGATCTGTATATCAGTAAAAGTGATACTTGATTATAAGGTTTTGTTAATAAAGTCCTAATTATGACCCAAGTGTTTAGTTGTGTACCCTATTGTGGTGGTACTCAACTGAACTTTATAGCCCACCAATGGTCCACAGATAATTGCTGGAAACTATGAAGAAAAAATGAACAATTGGGAGCCTTGTACTTGGAATAAATAGGCTGTTGAAAAATTATTTGAAAAATATATAATGAAATAAAAAGTATCAGAAAAGACATTTTTTTCTTCAGTGAGACATGTTATAATTTAGATGACCAAACATATATAATAAATAGGTTAGCAAACAAAAATGGTTCTCAGATTTGATATTGTACCATTCACAACCCTGGAGAGGGGTCATGCAGAGTTGAGAGTTGAGACTCACTGCTCTGTTATACCTCACAACAATAGAGAGGGTGAGATGAGTTTTATTACTGTATTTATTACTGTAACTGAAGTCTGTCATAAAGATATGGCAACTCAAAATGTCACAATATTTTTAAATAGAATTTATTCTCAAACTCCTGCTGGATATATCTTGTGACAGGATCACTAGACATATCATGGATAATTCGATGGATAGCAATGGTGCTGATGTCCAGACCTGTTTCTCTGAGATTGGGATCCCGTACGTCAGAGATCAGAACTATAGCACTGGAATTGCCACAGGGATTGCTACTATCACCTGTGCTCTTTAACGTCTACACATGCAAAATAGCGCTGCTTCAGGAAGCTGGACCCGGCAGGATACTAACATATGTGGGCAACCTCTTGCTGTATAAGCATGGCATAAACAGAAGAGACATGATTGATGGTGTTCAGAGTAATCTAGAACATTTATCACTCTATTGCACTGATTAGAAACAAGGCAGTCATCAATCCCACCAAGGCAAAGATCATCTGGTTCTTGCATAAGTCACATAGTCACAGACACAGTACCAGCAGTCACCTGCTTGGGTATCAACATTTACAGGGAGCAGACTATGAAATATCTAGTATCACAACTTTATTTTCCTAGATTTGTTCTGTACCGATGACCTTTAGTTGGGTCTACTTTCTTTTTTTCCCCCCGCTTTATACCCCTTTATGCCTTGCAGCATCAGGGGTAGAATAGGTCTCTGGAGATGGTTTTTTTGTGTGCTTCATATATGTTTTTTTTGTTGTTGTCTCTTTTATTTCTGTAATCCATCAATTGTGAGGTTTTCCCCTGGCTTTGTATCCATCAGGTCTGTTTAGTAATGCTTTTTCAGGGGTACTGTCTGATGGTTGTCTGGAAGCATGTGAAAACCACTTAACCTGTTGTCTTCTGATGTAATCCAGGATTGGCATTGTGTTTGTTAGTCTTCTGATTTTTTAATTTGTGATTCTGTCTCTTATTGTTACTCCAAGGATTCTACGTAGACAAGTCATTTCTGTTGTAACAAGTTTTATTTTGGATTTTGTTGTTAGTGTCCATGTTTGATATTGGTAGTATAGTGATGATTATTTTTATATAGTGCAGTTTTGGTGTTCATGCTCACATATTTGTTTTTGAAAATAGGTCTCCTATTTTCAATATCTGCCCCAAGAACCGGTATGCTATGTTAGATTTCTTTGACGTTTTTCCCATTCAATTTTATGATGCTTCCAAGATAAGTGAATTATTTCACCTTTTTAAGTTATTGGTCATCGATTAGAATAGTGGTGTTTCATTCTGTTTTTGCGATTGACATTATCTCTGTTTTTTTGTGTGTTTATCTTCATGTTAAAGTCTCAACATGTTGTACGGAGTCTATTTATATGTTATAAATCTACACTACACCCATATTTGATGGCGACAGATCCTTCTGAAGTAGGATGTGAACTAGGATGTGATTCATCAGAATAAGATGCCAGATTGAAGTGTAAAGAAAAAAAATATTAAATTTAGTCACGAAACTCTTTTATAAGTTTAAATTTTGACAGCAGTTTTCTCTTTCCAGATTTCTTTGGAGTTTCAACTACCAACTACACTGATGAGATCTGTGCTGAACCATTTTAATCTTGATTTAATAGGGTAGGAATGTTCTGTCATGATATAACATCTGTTATTTACTATAGGTTTTTGCACATCAAACATTTTTATAATTAATGATCATAAGTGCTTAAGTAAAATGCTCATAGTAACGAGAAGAGTGAATGAAGATAGAATGAAACATGAGGCAAGTGGGCATAACACCAGTACAAAACTTCGACAGAATACAGCAAATCAAATGATTTAGTAATGTCATTAGATCTTGTAGATATGTTTTG
The DNA here is from genome assembly GCA_034231615.1 of Meghimatium bilineatum. Classification (NCBI taxonomy): domain Eukaryota; kingdom Metazoa; phylum Mollusca; class Gastropoda; order Stylommatophora; family Philomycidae; genus Meghimatium; species Meghimatium bilineatum. The sequence goes on along the minus strand of CM067315.1, from coordinate 14,500,197 downwards.
ATTGCTGAACTAAAGCCATGCTTATTGATCTGGCATGCGGTCATACCTACCAACCAAGAAATCTCAAAAGCTTTTTTTCAGTGTTTTGAGGTTCCAAAGTACATTGAAATATTTGACTCTTTGAAAAAAACGCTTTTCTGAAAAAACTGGAATCCTTTGTTATCTTAAGACTACTCTGTGCAAAAACAAAGCCTATGTCACCTCCCATAGATATACATCAAAACACCATAGCTAACATATCTCAATAAGTCTATGTCACCTCCCACAGATATACATCAAAACACCATAGTTAACATATCTAAATAAGTCTATGTCACCTCCCACAGATATACATCAAAACATCATAGTTAACATATCTCAATAAGTCTATTTCATACAGAATATTATTCAGCTGCCTACATCAAAGGTTTGATGTAATTTTGTAATAATTTCTGGTTCAATACAAGAAGACCATCCTACATTTTAACAAAACAAATCTTAAACTTGACTAGAACTAATCCTACATTTTTTAACGAAACGAATTATTGATACAGATGCATGTTACAGTAGCTAGATCCATCAATCTTCTGCCAGATGCATCGATCTGCGCAGTGCGCACAGAGAGTCCTTCCAATTGGGGGGGGGGGGGGAGGGAGGATAAAAGAGGCTCTTAGTGCATAGCGACAGATTGATTCATCAGGCAGCAGTATTATTGACTTTTTAATCTCCGATTAAATCAACCATTTTGACAACTAGGTTTACTAGTAACGTGATTACAGTGACTTCATGAAAGCTGTGCACACTATAATAAAATTGGAAAGTTGGAATGGAACTATGCATAATATTTAAAAATTGGAATGTAGACACTTGTTCTTGTACTGTACCCATTTACCTCTGATCATTATTCATCATTGTAGTTTACAGCTTGATTGCAATAGTTTTAGATTTGATATTTTGTGAACCCAGGAGCTAATGTATATATAGTAAGTATCAATCTGTTGGACCAGTCCAGTAAAAATAATTTAGTATGCCAGATTTTACCTTAGGGCTTTATTTTATCCACAGTATTTTGTTATAAGACTCTCCAGAATGCGTCATTTAAAATAGAATGATGCCTAGATACAGTGGAAACAAAGCCAGGAAACACCAATAAAAAAGATAAACTACAGAGTTAGATGAAGCCATGCAAACAACTCGATGCTAGGTTTACACAAAGGTCTGTTTCAGGGATCTCTTTCTCTCCTAATATTGCGAGATGTATACAAATTATGTGAAAGAAAACAAAATGTGGAAAAAAAATTAACACAGTTTGAAAAATACAATAGTATAATTTAATTTAAATTAATTTAGAGTAAGTTTGTGTTGAAATAAGATTGATGAGATTCACTATGCTTCCCAACAGGTCTGTCAGCACCATGCCTTTTTTTCTGCTTCCACCCGAACATCGAACTCGAGTAATTTGTGTCATGCTGAATGCTGCAAAGATTCAACGAGACAACAACCAGGTATGCTAAATGACTTCTTTTGTTAGCAGTGAAAGTTGTGAAGATAGATCCTTCCTACCACTGAAGTTAGATGTATTGGGCCATTGGTGCAAATAAAATGGTGATATCTTACTTCCATTCTCTTGACTACATGCTGCTGGAAATCTAGTGGGACCATTTTCCTGCTGCAATAAAGATCCAGTGGGACCATTTTCATTCTTGCAATAAAGATCCAGTGGGACCATTTTCCTCCTGCAATAAAGATCCAGTGGGACAATTTTCCTGCTGCAATAAAGATCCAGTGGGACCATTTTCCTGCTGCAATAAAGATCCAGTGGGACCATTTTCCTGCTGCAATAAAGATCCAGTGGGACCATTTTCATCCTGCAATAAAGATCCAGTGGGACCATTTTCATCCTGCAATAAAGATCCAGTGGGACCATTTTCCTGCTGCAATAAAGATCAAGTGGGACCATTTTCCTGCTGCAATAAAGATCCAGTGGGACCATTTACCTGCTGCAATAAAGATCCAGTGGGACCATTTTCCTGCTGTAATAAAGATCCAGTGGGACCATTTACCTGCTGCAATAAAGATCCAGTGGGACCATTTTCCTGCTGCAATAAAGATCCAGTGGGACCATTTTCCTGCTGCAATAAAGATCCAGTGGGACCATTTTCCTGCTGCAATAAAGATCCAGTGGGACCATTTTCCTGCTGCAATAAAGATCCAGTGGGAGTTTGAGAATGAATGTTTAAAAAGAAGATTCTTCCAAAATAGAATAGAAAGCCGCACAAGTGCTTCTGACAGCAAAGCAAATCAAACCAATTTGTAATGTTCAATGGTAGCACAAACATTGTTATTTTGAATGATGAATCACCCATGCGTTGCCAAGGCAGAAAATAGCAAAGTATAATGACACTGTTACCTGTCATTAATGTCATAAGGGGCTACTAAGGAGATTTTGTAGGTAGAGGTTGCTACTCCACCCTTTATAGGATCAACGTGACTCACAAGCTGTCATGAAGTCGGATGTGTCAGGCCAGAAGGTGCGGATATGATAGTCAAACTGTAAACTATGACACAACACATTCTGTTCTCTGGACTACATCCAGCAATATTTTGTTGCATCTTTTGTGCAGAATTTTGTGAATAAACACTGAAGGATAAAAAGTATGAATAATTGGCACGAAATAATGAGTTCTATGTCAGTGAAGAACTCCTCTTCACTTCCATTGATAAAGACTAGTTGCACAAGATGCTTTTCATTTTAGGAGAAACTGATTTTGCCTAAACTATTATATTTCATATTATCTGTTACGATTTTTCCAACTGATGTTATCAGTGTTAGGGAGCCGCATAGCGCAGTGGTTAGCGCACTGGCTTCGCATATGAGTGGCCCTGGGTTCATTCCCCAGTTGAGGTGGAAATGTTTCTCAGATTGCAACGTCTCCCAGGTCGACCCAGCCTTAAATGGGTACTGAATTAATCCGGGAAGTAAAGACTGCGAGGGAGAGGAGATGGCTACCACCCTCATTTGCAGAGCCTCTGAAATGTGAGATCGCTAACATCTCACACCCCTACGGCATTAATAAATGCTATGGGTTACTTTACTTTTTACTATCAGTGTTACCACGTGTTTAAATTGGTGAACTTGTTTTAGTGCTGAGATTTTCACTTTGGTGATGCATCCTGTGATGGGGGAAAGGAGTGTGATCCTACTAACTCTGATTATGGTGGAAATACACAATATGAAGTCATTTTGGAAAAGTCCAATAATATAGATCATATAATACAATTGAAAGGGAGTTTTCTGTAGTGCACAGGCATCTGTCCATTATTATGTTATTTGTGCGCTAATTTCATGAGTTTCTAAGTAGGTGTGTGCATGATTGTTGGTGCTAAACCACAAATGTCAATTCTAGCAGGTATTGAGGTTTGCAGACTGTTAAAGGGTGGAGTTGCTTTTTTGGGGTATATTTTCTGGTTCAGGGTTAGGGTTTTGGGTTAGGAAAGCTACATTACTGGTAGAATAAAGAGTTGGGATTAGAGATAAAGCTAAAGAGGTTAGAGTTAGGATTAGAGATAAAGCTAAAGAGGTTAGAGTTAGGATTAGAGATAAAACTAAAGAGGTTAGAGTTAGGATTAGAGATAAAGCTAAAGAGGTTAGAGTTAGGATTAGAGATAAAGCTAAAGAGGTTAGAGTTAGGATTGGCTATATTATTGTAGAATGAACTGTCAGGGCTAGATTTAAGTGTTAGTGTTAGATTTAAATAGGTGGCCAATATTTGGCAATGCTATGCTACTAGTAGAATGACGGGTTAGGATTATAACTAAAACTAAAAGGATTATTAGGGTTATCTTGTTCCATTTAATTGTCATTGTTTCAGAGAAGCCAAGTACAAAATCATAAAAGTACTTTAAAATGTCAGATATTTTTGCCAGAAATAAAGAAATAATATTATATTCTTGTATGTTATTTTGGTGTCACTGAAAAAAAGAAGAAAAGGTTCTTTGAAAGAAGTTGATTGTCAGTGAAAGTTGAGGCAAAGTTATCAGCAGGAATCAAGAAGGAAAAAGAATATTTATCTTTTCTATTCCCAAGATAGAAATTTTGAGATGTCATCTATAATTTTCACAAATACCAAGAACTAACGGACACCCAGATTAAGGAGGGAAAATGGAGATGGATTGCTTGCTCAGAAAGTTTGTAAAATATATAGCCATGAGATCAATATGGAATCGTCAGGAAAAAAAGAAAACAGGGAAGACCTAGGAGCACATGGAGAATAGAGATCATGAAGGGCTTTACAGAGATGGAATTTATGAGATGACACTAAGATATTCCAGAATAGAGACAGAAAGAAAAATATTTTCCATTGCGTATACACCTGTGGATACATAAAAGCCATAGGGAGTACAAGAGTTTGATTGATTGATAAATGACTGAGAACAGGACACTGCCTTGTAGAAGCACACTTGCACCGAATCAACATCAGCGACTATGTGGCTACATCCGTGGAGCAACAGCACAGATACTAGAAATATACTGCATAACTGTCTCAGTGTTGCTGCTCACAGAGAAACAGTCTTTTACACAGATACATCACTTGTTTAACAAATTGTAGGGTACAACAGCAATCTAATATAGACAACTCAATACATAACCAATATTAGACTGGATGCATAGTAATTGGATGTATAGTAATTGGGTGCATAGTGATTGGATGAATAGTGATTGGATGAATAGTAATTGGGTGCATAGTGATTGGATGAATAGTGATTGGCTGAATAGTAATTGGGTGCATAGTGATTGGATGCATATTAATTGGATGAATAGTAATTGGGCAAATAGTAATTGGATGAATAGTAATTGGTTGCATAGTGATTGGATGAATAGTAATTGGAAGAATAGTAATTGGATTGCATAGTAATTGGAAGAATAGTAATTGGTTGCATAGTGATTGGATGAATAGTAATTGGAAGAATAGTGATTGGTTGCATAGTGATTGGATGAATAGTAATTGGTTGCATAGTGATTGGATGAATAGTAATTGGAAGAATAGTAATTGGTTGCATAGTGATTGGATGAATAGTAATTGGAAGAATAATAATTGGATTGCAAGAATTAACATCAAAGTTAGAAAAAGTTACCAGCAAGTACGGAATGGAAATCAATTCAGATAAGAGCAAAATCTTGGTAAACAGCAGAGACACAGAAAACCAGACTAATATCATGATGAATGGACATAAGCTTGGAGAGGTGAATACCTTCAAATACCTCAGATCCAGTATATGCAGCGATGGTAAATGCAAAGCAGAACTAAACATAAGGCTGGAGATGGCTTTAGCGTCCTTGTCAAGGCTAACTGTGATTTGGAAAAGCAACATCAGTGTTGGAGTGAAAATCAAACTGTATAGGTCGCTGGTGCTTTCCGTTGTGTTGTATGGTTGTGAGAGTTGGACACTCACTGCGGACATGGAGAGAAGATTACAGGCTTTCGAGTATAAATGCTACAGAAGAATTCTACGAATTTCCTATAGGGAACATAAGACCAATGTGTACGTAAGAAATAAAGTAGAGATGTGTGCAGGTGTCCAGGAGCCATTGCTTTCAATAGTGAAACGACAAAAACTAGCATGGTTCGGACATGTATGCAGGCACGATTCCTTGTCAAAAACAATACTGCAGGGAACTGTCGAGGGTGGAAGAAGCAGAGGACAAATAAAGACATGGACAGACAACATCAAGGAATGGACAGGGCTAGATATTTCCACACTCATCCGCATCGCTGAGGATAGAATTCGCTGGAGGACTCTGTGTGCTGAAGCTTCCAATGTGGTACCCCTACGACCCTGAAGGGTTATGGGTTTTATTGATTGAATTGGATTACATAGTGATTGGATGAATAGTGATTGGATGAATAGTGATTGGATGAATAGTAATTGGATGAATAGTAATTGGATGCACAGTGATTGGATGCATAGTAATTGGATGAATAGTGATTTATTACAGAAGAAGTAGATTGATTTATGATTTATTATTTCTAAACGTAACTGAAGTATAGGCTTACTTTTAAAATATTTATGTTTTTTTCCCTCTAAAAAATCAGAATAAAAGTGGTGGCCTTTATCCTCAACTGTTTATGTGCTTGTACTATACAGTGGCTCAGCTTACCAGAATCAGTCAAACCTCTCAGGCAAATATGCATAGCATAAAACCTATTCACATGTGAGTTTTTTTGTCTTCACTTCATAAAACTTATATATACACAGTATGTCCAGCAGAATCACTACCAATCACAAATATCAATAGTTTCTCATTATAGTTAAGTAAGCTAGAAGGTTTATTGTTATGGTTATCTCCTATAGAAATCATAACAGTTTTAGGAGCTGTGAAGAGAAGTAAACAATTGTCAGATAATGTTCAAACAGAGCAGGGTGACACGCAGCTGTGAAATGTTATGATGCATTCATTCATTCATTGGTACCATGCCTTACGGCATAGGTGATCATCTCTCCAAACTCCTCTGTTTGTTATACATTTAAATATAGTTTCTGATTATTCTGCATCATTCCAGGCTTTCAAGCCATCCAACATTTCCTCACGTTGTCTTTCTGTGTCTCTCTTACCCTCGATCTTTCCAGTTGTTACGATGTTCTCCAGCCCACCTCTTCTCATGACATGACCCAGAAACTGTGATTGTCGTTTTGTAATACAGTTAATAAGTTCTCTATTTGTGTTGACCAGTTGTAGAATGCATAGGTATATGTTGTTGTTCGTCCATCACAAGTGATGATGACCATTTGTTACATCCACTTTTGAAAATTCAATTTTAGTTATGTCCTTGATTATGAGTTCGTAGATGGCTAATGAGCCCTATTCGAGCTGTAAATGTCCTTGGACAGTTTGGACATGGAATGACGACTATAGACGGATCTTGGTCTATCCGTGACTTTCTAGCTGCTCTCCGCTGTTGAGCTGCTGCATTTCTCTTCTTTTCAGAAGATGATGCGCTCTTTTTTATTTTAGAACGCCATGTAGATCTATTTTGTGCAAGTTCTTCCCATGTATCGTGGTCTATTTCAAAGGCTTTCAGTGAGTCCTTTAACGAGTCCTTGTAGCGCTTCCTTTGGCCACCTTGAGATCGTATACCCTTCTCTAGCTCACCATAGAGAAGTATCTTTGGCAGACGATGGTCTGGCATACGCACCAAATGACCTGCCCAACGAATCTGTGTCTGCATCAGGATCGTGTCAATGCTTGGGATACCAGCTCTATCAAGGACAGTGGTATCTGGAATCTTGTCTTGCCATCTGATGTTCATAACTTTTCTGAGACAATTTGTATGAAAATGATTGAGTTTTTTCACATGACGTCTATACACAGTCCATGTTTCACTAGCGTATAGCAGCACTGGAAGTACCACTGCTCTGTAAACTTTCAGCTTAGTCTGTAGGTTAATGCCATTTCTACGCCAAACATTTGCGTACAATCTGCCGTATAATGTATGATGCATAGGCCTATAGTAAGAATGGCAGAATTCATGGTGCATCAGGAAGTTAAATGTTATTAACCTGCAGCTTGAAAGTTTTCCATTGTTGTGCAAAGGAGATTCAGGAAGGAATGGTTTCTAGGATACCAGAAGGATTCATACACCAGCAAGATGGAGCACCTCCACACTTGTCAATGAAGTAAGAAACTATCTTCATCAACAATTTCCAGACATATGGATTGAAAGATTAGGTCCCATTGAAAGGCCACCAAGATCGCCAGATCTGACCCCCTTAGATTTCTTTCTATGGGATACAGAAAAACCTTTGTCTATAAAACTTCCGTGCAGGGGTTGGATAACCTTCCGCAGCAAATAATTGCCATTTGTGCATCCGTTACACCTCAGATGATTCACAATGTGTGGATAGAGATCAAATACCATCTTGACATTCTTCAGGTCATTAAATATGCTCATGTTGAGATCAACTGAAACTCGGTGAGTTGCTAATGAAACTCGGTGAGTTGCTAATGAAACTAGGTGAGTTGCTAATGAAATTAGGTGAGTTGCTAATGAAATTAGGTGAGTTGCTAATGAAATTAGGTGAGTTGCTAATGAAATTAGGTGAGTTGCTAATGAAATTAGGTGAGTTGCTAATGAAACTAGGTGAGTTGCTAATGAAACTAGGTGAGTTGCTAATGAAATTAGGTGAGTTGCTAATGAAATTAGGTGAGTTGCTAATGAAATTAGGTGAGTTGCTAATGAAATTAGGTGAGTTGCTAATGAAATTAGGTGAGTTGCTAATGAAATTAGGTGAGTTGCTAATGAAATTAGGTGAGTTGCTAATGAAATTAGGTGAGTTGCTAATGAAACTAGGTGAGTTGCTAATGAAACTAGGTGAGTTGCTAATGAAATTAGGTGAGTTGCTAATGAAATTAGGTGAGTTGCTAATGAAATTAGGTGAGTTGCTAATGAAACTAGGTGAGTTGCTAATGAAATTAGGTGAGTTGCTAATGAAACTAGGTCAGTTGCTAATGAAACTAGGTGAGTTGCTAATGAAACTAGGTGAGTTGCTAATGAAACTTGTTGAGACTGCCTAACAGAAAATCCAGTCAGTCTGATATTATAAGAAATATTGACATTTGATATTGGTGGGGGATACAATGGATGCTGATCCATTGAGCTATACTTCGACAGTATAGAAAACCTGTTGGCAGAATTAATTAGACCTTGATTTGTTACATTTTTGATTTCTTGATTTTTTTATTCTTGTACTTTCCATTGGTCTCTATTTATATACTTTTAGTCGCCTTGGCTATTTTCGACATGCGCTCCAAGTATATAAATAGTTACCAATGGCAAACACGAGAACAATTTAAAAAAAGCACCGAATGCAGATCTAATTAATTCTGTGGAAAGGTTTCAGCAATCTTGAAATGGAAATCTATCCCAATGGAAACCAAAAGGCAAATTATAAACTCAATAAATTCAAATTGGGTTCTCAGTGTCAGACTGGACACCAACTAAAGAACAAGAGTGAAAGCTTAGGTCCCTACTATTTCTGAGATGTCTAAGAAAAGCAAGCAGCAAACAAAATGAGAGACCATGTAAGGGATGAAACTATTACAAGAACTTTTGGAGCAAGATCTGCGGTGAAATATATTGAAAAGCAGAAAATGAAATGGTTCGACCATTAATGAAAATGAACCTATATTGACCAGCAGCAATTACATACAACATGAGAATGGAAAAACCAAGATGCAGTGAAAATAAAGAAGAAGGTGTATTGAATGAGTTACCGATATAAAGCTAATATGATGTGAAGCACATGAAAAAGGATGTTTTCAGAAATCTCTTCTAACCACAACACTGCTCACAGAAATACTAGAAAATTTCATGACTGCATGTTTTCCTGTTAAGGAGTGCAGGGAGACTTTTTTAGCTGTGGAAATAAAAGCAGCTTTGCTATAGCTGTCACCGAGAGGTATACATGAAGAATTTTTTATTGCACATTTGAAAGACAAAAGTCCTTGTCGCAACCATGGATTGAATCTGGGATCTCAGGTTTCTGATGCTGGTATTCCAGTGATACGGCCACACTCTCCACATTTTGAAGAAATAAATAAGCTAAAAGAAGAAAAGAAAGAGCAAAATGACAGAAGTAATTACAAAACAAATAAATGCTTCACAGTAAAGGCAATATGTCTTGAAACAGTAATCTCTAACTAAATGTACTGTTTTCTCCATTTTAGGCATTCTGATTACAGAGCTTTGATGTCTGGGGAAGTTGTTTCTCTGATGTTACATGTTCCAAAGTTTTTCACCTTCCTAGCATCAGACTGTGGTAAGTTTTTCACCTTCCTAGCATCAGACTGTGGTAAGTTTTTCACCTTCCTATCATCAGACTGTGGTAAGTTTTTCACCTTCCTAGCATCAGACTGTGGTAAGTTTTTCACCTTCCTATCATCAGACTGTGGTAAGTTTTTCACCCTATCATCAGACTGTGGTAAGTTTTTCACCCTATCATCAGACTGTGGTAAGTTTTTCACCTTCCTAGCATCAGACTGTGGTAAGTTTTTCACCTTCCTATCATCAGACTGTGGTAAGTTTTTCACCCTATCATCAGACTGTGGTAAGTTTTTCACCCTATCATCAGACTGTGGTAAGTTTTTCACCCTATCATCAGACTGTGGTAAGTTTTTCACCCTATCATCAGACTGTGGTAAGTTTTTCACCCTATCATCAGACTGTGGTAAGTTTTTCACCTTCCTATCATCAGACTGTGGTAAGTTTTTCATCTTCCTATCATCAGACTGTGGTAAGTTTTTCATCTTCCTATCATCAGACTGTGGTAAGTTTTTCATCTTCCTAGCATCAGACTGTGGTAAGTTTTTCATCTTCCTATCATCAGACTGTGGTAAGTTTTTCATCTTCCTAGCATCAGACTGTGGTAAGTTTTTCATCTTCCTATCATCAGACTGTGGTAAGTTTTTCATCTTCCTATCATCAGACTGTGGTAAGTTTTTCACCTTCCTATCATCAGACTGTGGTAAGTTTTTTCTCTAAAGTATATGTAGTTTTACTATGATAGGTAAAATACAGCTCAGATTGTGTGAATTGGTTTAGAATAAATAAATTTGGATGCAGGTAAGACTGTAAAAATTCAAACTGACTGCAATATTTCATAGAGTTTTGCTGACGATGTATAATAAATCTTCTTCTTCCTTGTTCTCAATTCTGAGACAATGATACCAATTTTAAATGAACTATACTGTGGTCGCTAACTGTACTGTGTGTGGGGGGCAGCATAGCACAGTGGTTAGCGCACTGGCTTTGCATATGAGTAATACTGGATTAATTTCCCAGCTGAGTTGGAAATGTTTTTCAGATTGCAATGGCTTCCAGGTTAACTCAGCCTTAAATGGGTACTGGATTTATCCAGGAAGTAAAAACTGTGAGGGAGAGGAGATAGCTACCACCCTCATATAGCAGAGCCACTGAAATGTGAGATTGCTAACATCTCACACCCCTACAACATTTATAAATACTATGGGTTAACTTTTTACCGTGGTCACTAGCATCATAACTGGGTTGTAGAACGTGTCTGTCAGAGCAGTTTTAGATGGCCATAATTTTATATTTCTGTAATGTGGTACAGTGAGCAGTTCTGTAAAAATATATTATGTTTTCTGCAGATTGTCCACATATCAGTTCCACCACCTCCATATCTCCTGTATATGTTTTGTTTGAGTTTGTTGTGGTCTGTTCTCAATTGAAAAATGATTATTCATTATTGTGGATGTTATCATCTTTTTGACTGCTTGGGTGAGCTGAGTTCCATTCCATTTTCATTGAATGGATGAATGGACTTGTGATGATAGACTTCATTTCTGGAAAACATACAGTGCCTTCAATGTGTTGCTCTCAGTTACTTCTAGTTTTATCTTACTGTCTCTGCTATCTCATTTCCAAGTCTCATTGGTATGAGAAAACAAATGTGATTAACCAATTCAAAACTTTGTCTTGCAGCAGAGTTGATAGTGAGCTCACCTTGCAAACACATCCCATTGAATTAGCTGGTTTTGAATGCCGGCCATCCATATTGTTGGATGTATTAGTGGTGTCGGAAAATGAACATTAATTTAATAGTAATGTCTTGTACAGGATTTAATAATGTCCTGTACAAGATATGCTTCAAATATAATTTTTTTAAAGACAAAACTGGCATATGTTTTTACATCTCAACAAGATAAATTAGTACATGATTCTAAAATAATAACCGGCTGTGAAAATGTGTCTACACGTGTTTACGTAGAATTACGTTGTAGTTCACATGAGTACTTATACTATGTAGCCTATACATCATTATTTTCTGTGTCGATTCTTCTACAAATTGTAAGTACATCTGATAATTCTAGTAATAATCCATCATCATGAATTACGATGAAATGTTGCTAATTTTCCAATGAAAAAGAAATTAATTATAATGTTACATTGATTTTTTAATTTTTATTATTTATTTTTTATTAAATGCATTCCTTCAATTAACCTGACACTCCTTGAATAATTTTCACTCTAAAATGTGTCTATTGTGTATCTCCAGATGGATGATGGTCAGAATATCCACACTTGCCGTTAAGCACAAGGGTGGTGACTGGGAACGTTTGCTGTCTATCCCAAGACAAAATGTGTCGCCTTGGCTGTGTTTAATCCATATTTGTTAAGGGTTGTCTAAATATTATCTATACATCTAGGTCTTCCTCTGGCATTGTATCTGGATATTTTATATGCTTATGTTATATGCTCTTGTTGGTAGTTGGTTTTGGTTGATTCTCATAAGGTGTCCAAACCATTTTATCTGCTTTTTCTTGATGGATGTATTTTATGCAAGGTCTTATACCGATTCTTCTCCTGATTTCGTAATTTCTTATTTTGTTTAGTTTGGTCACTGTTACGGCATTTGTCATGCATTTCATCACACACGTTGTAAGTTTTCTCTACTGCGCTGTCAGCTACAATTTGTATTTTACAAAACAATTTGCTACACAAAACAAAATATAAAAACAACAGGAAAATATTCTCTCAGCTGTGCTTTTCCAACAAGCAATGCTATGGAAACCTTTTTACACACTTTTCAAAGTTGATTACTATTTTTGAAAGGCATAGTGATAAATAACATTTATTTTATTTAGCCACTTTGTGAGAATAATTTTAATTGAAAAATTTTCTTTTGTGGTGAGTGCACTTGTTCTACCTACTTACTATTCCTACAGCTATTGAATTCACATATTACCTGTGTGTTGCTGTTGTCCAAAAAGGGAGCAAGAAATAATAACACTATGATATGCATGGCATACATAGACATCTTAGACATAGTCTGAGACCAGCTGTCCCATAATCTAGAATATTTTCATGGTATTCATAAACATCTCAGCTGTACCATAATCTAGAATATTTTCATGGTATTCATAAACATCTCAGCTGTACCATAATCTAGAATATTTTCATGGTATTCATAAACATCTCAGCTGTACCATAATCTAGAATATTTTCATGGTATTCATAAACATCTCAGCTGTACCATAATCTAGAATATTTTCATGGTATTCATAAACATCTCAGCTGTACCATAATCTAGAATATTTTCATGGTATTCATAAACATCTCAGCTGTACCATAATCTAGAATATTTTCATGGTATTCATAAACATCTCAGCTGTACCATAATTTAGAATATTTTCATGCAGAAATAATTAATTAAAAGTTGAGAAATATTTTTGTACATTTATTTAGTATTATTTTCATTTTATCTTGAGAAACAAAAACATGATTAAAGTAGTTAAATTAAAATGTAAGAAAAAATTATAACATTTAACATTTAGCTTTGTAAATGATTTTAGCAGAAGACAGGATAGAGTAAAGTTATTTAACAACACATTTCTTCATCTGCATGCGTTGAAATCATTATCCCCATATTTATTTGCAGGTGTTTTTAACTTGACATCCTGTGCTACAGGTGACCCTGAAGATCTCAGAAGAATACTGGATATATTGTACGAGGGAGAGCACATTATTGTGAGTTGTTATACAATCGTATTGCCATACTGTTAGCTATATCTGCGAACATTCTATCAGTCAAGGTCCATTCTATTGGCTTAGGCTATTATGTTTCTGCATAAGTCCCTGTCTCTTGTGTTGTTAATAAGTCTGTTCGTTGACTTTCTCCTATGCTATGAGGAAAATGTAGGTCAACTTACATATAACAAATAGGGTTTTCTCTTGTATTATGGAGACTAGTGTCCAATATTGTGTTAGTTGGTGCATTTTTAAAATGTTCTGCAAAAGATAGTGTGAACAGTTGTTATTGCAAAATATGAATGCATATTCTATCAAGTATGTAATATATTTTGGAGGGTTGGGTAGATTTTATTTTTACTGTGGTTAGGGTTCAGGGATGAGTATGCAGACTTTTATGATGAGTTGGGAGCTGGTTTTTCTATGGTTTTTTATTTTAGTTTAGGAGTAAGGGTTGAGGTTTAGGGGGTTAAGGTTAGTGTTATCATGTTTGGTATAGGTTGAGGCTATTGGTTAGTGACCAATATCAGGCAATATCTTGTAGAATAGTGCTGAAAGGATCTAAATGTTGAGTTTTGGTGGATTATCACCAGAGTAATTCGCACATATATGATTGTAGCAAACTAATGTGAACTCCATTCTACCTTTTGTAGCATTTTCACAGATTTCCAAAAATGTTTAATGGTCTGTATGAATGCCTTGTTTAGGAATTAATTGTAAGAATGGTTAACTGTTTGATGTGTAATTTCCAGAACGTGTGTCAATAGAGTTATAGGAATGTCACTTATCATATATCACTTTTGTGCCTGTGCGGATATGTTCTTTGATGATTGACACCAAATGTGTTCACAGTTCTTTCTGGTACTAGCAACATGAAACATTCTATAGTTTCTCTGCAGATGCCCCCAAAGATCCATTTCTGAAGAAAATGTGACCAACTGTATATTTTTATTTTGAAAAGACGCTTTCGTTGATTTCAACGGTTGTGTTTGGTCTGACGATTTATGCCAAATATTGGAAGAATTTTCCTGCATATACTTCTCAGATATTCTTATTCCATCTGACTGTCTTTGTTGGATTGATACTCAGTTACGATTGACAATATACTATACTTATCAGTTCTTTGGACCAAAAATAAATGAAAAGAATTATACCATTTTAATCAAATTTGGAATATTGTAACCACATTTTGTCACTGACAGTGATGTCCTGTCGACAGGTACACTTCCATTTGTCATGTTTTATTGTCAGAGATAGTGACATTAAATGTCCATGTGAACACATCCATGTCATGTGTATAATACCATATTCCTATAGAAAATGGATAGTATACATAAAATGGATAACTGATTCCTTGTTGTTAAGGTGGAGAATAAGTTGTTCTATATTTGTGCTTAGTATGGCAGACATGTTTAAAAATAAAAATAAAACTATGTTAAAAAAAAATTGAACCAAAAATGACATGATATCATTTGTAAAAAAAAATTGAACCAAAAATGACATGATATCATTTGTAAAAAACAAATCGAACCAAAAATGACATATCATTTGTAAAAAAAATTTGTAACCAAATATGACATGATATCATTTGTAAAAAAAAAATCGAACCACAAATGACATGATATCATTTGTAAAAAATAAATCGAACTAAAAATGACATGATATCATTTGTAAAAAAAAAATAGAACCAAAAATGACATGATATCATTTGTAAGCTTCAACGCTATATTTAGAATATGCGTGAGCACAAAGATATATTTAGCATGAGGGAGATCATAACACAATGTCCCCATCGAGGCCAACTCCTTGACGTGAAGATGCGGCTTAGTCCAGCCAACAGAGGCTGGAAACTAAGATTGGTTGGGCCAACCCAATATCGAGCAGGGTCACAATCCTGCCCAAACAAGCACAGGTGCTGAAGTCAGAGATACCAGGCCGAGAGGCGCACCAGCAACCATGGTATCATGCAAACCGAATAGTTGACATGTTGTATGGGAGCACTGAGGAGCTTTCAAATACAGCAGCATTTATTAAGAAAACAGGACTTGCTGTGTAGACATGTCAAACTCCAAACGAGAAGAAGAAGAAGAAGAAGAAGAAGATAACACAATGTACCTCCAATATGAAACATTGCTTTAGGGGGTTCTCATGCAAATGTATGAATCCAGCATGATTTCAGACTGGAAACAAAACTGAAAGTGCAGTCATTCAGACTCATTGCTATGTATAGCTGAATCTCAGATTATCTATGCTAGGCATACAAGGCAGTTTACCGTAATTCTTATCACTTTTGGTACCTAAGGAAGCTTCTTGGTGTGTGGGCAGAATAACATCCCTGACATGAAGATCTTCCAATAAAACTAAAGTGCAAAGCTCATTGATCAGGACTAAACCATGTTGGACTGGACACTGCTACATGCAAGAAGAGTATCTTCTAAAGAAACTTTTCTATAGTGAACTGTGTGTAGGTAAGCATTTATTTGAAGGCAAGAAAGATCATTTCAATGAGCACTTGAAGACATCTCTTAAGCACTGCAGGATTGATCCAAGCTCTTGGTAAACCATTGCTCTTGACCACACAGCCAGACATGGTCAGATAATTGCAGGTATTAAAAGATTTTAACAGAGTATAACACTGCAGGTAAATTAGAAGAGACAAAAATTAAATGAGACATCAGACTGTTTTCCCTTATCTCAAGACCTGCATTCCTGTCCATACTGCAACAGGTTTTTCAGAGTCTGTATTGGACTCTGAGGATCTGAGGACTCACAAACAACAAACCTAGTTTGACATTTTTCAATGCACTGGTCAACTTTGCTGGCCACGAAAGAACATTACCATGAATATGGATCATTAGATTGAAACAAAATCAATAATCCATACATTGCATAGGTATGGAAGATATGTGGAATCTTATGGTATTTTATGGAAGATATGTGGAATCTTATGGTATTTTATGGAAGAGCAGAGACATTTAGATGTATGCACAAATTTAGAAAATATATCAACATTTTATGTGAGACATTCACAATTATTGGCATCTAAATTCTGAGGTATGCACAAATATCAGCATTTTATCTGAGAAATTCACAATTATTGCATCTAAATTCTGAGGTATGCACAAATATCTACATTTTATCTGAGGTATATGCACAAATATGGACAGTTTGTCTAAGGCTTATCCAAAAATTAACATTTTATCTGAGACAAATATCATTTTTTCAGAGACATACACAAATATCAGAGTTGTAGGATTGTAGGATTCTAAGACTCAAGAGGAAGACCAAGAAGACAATGGACCAGCAATATTGAAGAATGTATGCACATATCTCTGGCCAATGCAGGATTGCTTGCACAGAACAGAGTGGTGTTCAGAGTATCCACGACGAAGACAATATTCTGGAAAGAATATGTCACTTGATATATATATATATATATATATATATATATATCTAAGACATATCAGTCTAAATGTCAGCATTTTATCTGAGACAAAGATCCCCTCTAGTAGAAGGCTTCTTCAATAGGCACTGCATTAAGCTGAAAGCTGAAGTCTCCTGGATATGAAAGAAAACGAATAAACCACCCCGCTGTGCATAGAAAGTAAGAGCAAGATTCTCAGAATTCCCTGGCAAATAGTGACAAACAAAAAAAATATCTGAGACAAATATCAGCATTTCAACTGTGACACACAAATATCAACATGTTTAGTGATGCATGCACAAAAATGCAGCATTTTTTCATGAAAGATGCTTTAATATCATAATTTCTCTAGAGAATCACAAACATTTTATTGGCTAAATGAGGCAGATATGAACTTCCAAATCATTTATAATTCAAAGATTGTGAGAATTCCAGGAAACTGATTGTAGAGTTCAGACTAAGTGCTCCTACAAAAAATTGTTTAAGCTTTATTTCTGCACTTTCTGTGTACTTGTTCAATCTCAATAGAATATTTTTTCTTTTAAACAGAGTTCAATGACTGTAAATACAGCCCTTAAGATTGTGAAAAGTAGACTAATGAGTGCTTTAGATGACCGGCTGAACAAAATCAACATCAAAATGTTGGAGATTCCTGTTGGAGATCGTTACTTATCTGTAAGTGCTATATCACCACTGTTTATCTGTAAGTGCTATATCACCACCGTTTATCTGTAAGTGCTATATCATCACTGTTTATCTGTAAGTGCTATTCATCACTGTTTATCTGTAAGTGCTATATCACCACCGTTTATCTGTAAGTGCTATATCATCACTGTTTATCTGTAAGTGCTATTCATCACTGTTTATCTGTAAGTGTTATATGGCTGTTTGTTATTTGTTTATCAAGATCTCTAAGAAATAAGAATGATTAGCTCTTGTTTCCTATATGCAGTGAGATTAATTAGTCAAGAGATCATCATGACTGCATGCAGGACACATTCATAGATGTTGCAATCTTCCCCTGAGTATATAGGCAAGTACACGACGACTGACAGTTCCAGTTGTTGGTTAAAAAAAATTCTTTGCCGACTATAATAATATTCATTTCTTGCCACCTCACATATCAAGTCCAGATCTTTTATTCTGGACATGGAAAAGGAATCATCATCTTCAATAATGACATCATTAATTGAATGAGAATGTGCAGTTTCTCTCGAAGAGTTCAATGTTTCGCTGCATTTTCCATTGCCCTACCATGTGATACAGTGGCAGAATCTACCAATCCATTGCCCTACCATGTGATACAGTATCAGAATCTGTCAATCCATTGCCCTACCATGTGATACAGTGGCAGAATCTGTCAATCCATTGCCCTACCATGTGATACAGTGGCAGAATCTGTCAATCCATTGCCCTACCATGTGATACAGTGGCAGAATCTGTCAATCCATTGCTCTACCATGTGATACAGTGGCAGAATCTGTCAATCCATTGCCCTACCATGTGATACAGTGGCAGAATCTGTCAATCCATTGCCCTACCATGTGTTACAGTGGCAGAATCTGTCAATCCATTGCCCTACCATGTGTTACAGTGGCAGAATCTGTCAATCTATATTTTCTCTCATTGCCTTGAACATTTTTCCACTCTTGTGATACTGTGACTTGCAGCCATGTGTGATACTGTGACTTACAGTCATGTGTGATACTGTGACTTACAGTCATGTGTGATACTGTGACTTGCAGCCATGTGTGATACTGTGACTTGCAGCCATGTGTGATACTGTGACTTACAGTCATGTGATAGAACCTCAAGCTGCTTAGAAATTACTTCTAGTAGGCAATATGTTATCTTCTTACATGTGTGATTACATCAATTGATCTTCTTACATGTGTGAATACACCCATTGATCTTATTACATGTGTGATTACATTCATTGATCTTAAAATTGTGATTACATCCATTGATTTTCCTAAATGTGTGATTACATCCATTGATCTTCTGAAATCTTTGATTGTATTAAATATCTTCTTTAATTTCAACAGCTGTCAGATGTACTTCCTATAAAACCTCTTCATTCTGTCATTTGGGCCACAGAATTTCTAACCAATGGACAGTGTGTTCCTAGATTAGACCCTCCTATTCTGTATCCAGCAAGGGAGGCAGCTAAGCCAAAACCACAACAGCCAAGTAGGTTGAGCTTTTGTTCATAAAGTTTTCCATGAGCAATTTAAACAGTTGTCGTATTGGAAGGTTCTGGTCATTGGTTTATTTAGAATAGATATCCGAGTTGAAACATCTGTGGCTATTATATTTAGAATAGATATCTGAGTTGAAACATCTGTGGCTTTTATATTTAGAATAGATATCCGAGTTGAAACATCTGTGGCTATTATATTTAGAATAGATATCCGAGTTGAAACATCTGTGGCTATTATATTTAGAATAGATATCCGAGTTGAAACATCTGTGGCTATTATATTTAGAATAGATATCCGAGTTGAAACATCTGTGGCTATTATATTTAGAATAGATATCCGAGTTGAAACATCTGTGGCTATTACAATACTATTATGACCAAACTCATTGAATTTTGGACATCTTATACTGATCATTACACTCTTTACAAATTGTTTGGCTTGAATGTTTGAGAAGGAGCACATCACATAAGAAAATGAAGAATAACTTTAAGTTCACAAGAACAGAATATTAGGAAGAGTATTTGAATTTATCACAGGTGAACAGTTAACATATTGTATATTTCAGAATATAAGCCGATCCATTTATAATCTGAGGATTTAACTTTAATCTAATGTCCAAAGTTGAAAACCTGTATATAGACTGAGGTATCAAAATTACTTTTGATGACTAGACAGAAGACATGTTTCACTGTTGTTTTAGGTTACATTGCAGATGGAGCTCATTTGTTCTCCCACTTTCAAATAAAAACCAAAGACTACATAAGTAGGCAAATTTCCCATGTGGCGTGTTTGTGTATGACCAGGTGCACTGTTGAAGGTCACGGTTTGTGCATGTCCACATCTAATTCCAGGGAGTCATACCTTTCTCCTGCAGCCGCTACAACTGTTTGAGGACAGACTTCAAGCAAAATGGAATTAATACTGTCATCCAATATAGCTGTGATGAAGGGAAGCATAAAAAAAAGCTGACATCATTACAATCGCTAGGTAGGTAAAAAAAATCGTGGTAGGATATTCCATCCTTCATGATCGTCTGATCTTTCAAAAAAGCATCATCAGCAAGTGCCGTCTTCACAATGAAGGTTGACTGCAACAGACCTCCAAGATACTCTGTCTCTGTTTTGGTGGTCCACTCTGCTAGACTGTAACCTGTCCATCTTGTGATGTTACTCTCCCACTTGTATCTCTGTCTACCTCTTGCTCACTTCCCTTTGGCTTTACCCTCAAATAAGGTCTTCAACAAGGTGTCATGCCTTTTAATGTGTCCAAAATATTTTTTTTGCCTGATCTTTATTTCTCTTAGTAATTCTTTCTTCATATTAAGTGTTTTTAGAACCTCTTTCTTTGTTTTCTTTTTTTTCAATGATGTTCTCCCTATTCTTCTATATACCCACATCTCAAAGGTATCAATTCTGTCTTCTAATTGTTTAGTGTCCATGTTTCTGAGCCATATATTAATATAGAATAGATGTAGCATTTTAAAATTCTCATTTTATTACTTGTTTGTAATTTGTTTCTTCTTCTTCTTCTTTCCTTCCTATTTTACCCTTTACGGGTGTCGAGGGAGATACAATGTTCTTGTTCTCGCTTTTCTGGCAGCTTCAGATAATGTTATTTGGTGTTCGTGTAATGTCTCTTTGATGTTGTCGATCCAGCGTACTCTAGGTCTACCCTTGTCTGCTTCTCCTCTGAATGAATCACACAGCATTATTTCTAGATGACCAAACCATTGTACCTGTTGGTTTTGTATGTATTGTAGAATTGCTATGACACCCACTCTTTCTCTTATGACATCGTTTCTAATTCTGTCTTCTGGTCACTCCTGTGGCTTTTCTCAGACATCTCATCTCTGTTGTAACTAGTTGTCTCTTATTTTTGTTGTTAAGGACCATGTTTGACATTGGTAGCACAGGGTTGGAATGAAGAATAGTAATTTGTTTAGAAGTTACTATTTTCCTGATATCATTAATGGTATTTTAAGCCATTCCTATTCTCATTTAAACATCTGTTTCACACCTGCCATTATTTGTGACTATGTCTCTAAGATAAGGATAATGTTCTATTTGTTGTAGTTTCTCTCCATGTATGTTTATGTTTAGCTCTTGTTCTTTTGTGTCTTTGCTGATTATCATGGTTTTTGTTTTTTGGATATTTATATCCAGTCCATATTCATTACTTGATTTATTGACTTGATCCATTACAGTAGTCTTTGTAGTTCATGTTCACTTTCTGCTAAAAGAAAAGTGTCATCTGCATATCTCAGGTTGTTTATTATTTTCCCATTGATCTTGAGTCCTGGTATTTCTTCTATATTTTTAAAGATATTCTCTGTGTAGATATTAAATAGGCTTGGTGATAAAATGCATCCTTGTCTTACCCTTCTTCTTCTTCTTCTGCGTTCGTTCTCAAACTCCTACAGATCAGCAGGATGTAGTCTGGAGAACGGAATGCATTGTGTTATGGTTTACAGCATTGCTGCGATATTTGTGCCTTTCGGCCTGACACATTCGACTTCAGCATGGCTTTGGGTCATTGACCATATATGGGATGGGACAGCCAACTCCATCCCACAACCTCCTTAATCGCCTCTTATGACATGCATGGAAGGTAAACAGTGTTGCTATTCTTTGCTCCCCTTTCAGACCCTGGCAACACACGGGCATCTTCTTATTATTTCTATGTATGGTGAATAGCGGTTTTCATACCTTATTGAAGCAGTCTGTTCCCAGTACATATTTCTAATAAGTCTGATGTCTTTTCCATTTATTTCTTGAAGACATTTGATTAACTTTTCATGTTGGACTCTGTCAAGGACCATGCTGTAGTCTATGAAGCAAATATATATACTTTTTTTAACTTCTATATATTTATCGATCACAAGTCGGATACTAAGTATAGCTTCTCTGGTTTCTTTGTTTTTCCTAAAACCAAATTGTTCTTCACTGACCTCCATGTCTATCTTGTTTTTAATTCTTTCATGTATTATCTTGAGGAGTATTTTAGTTAGATGGCTCATTAGACTTATTGTTCTATATGCTATACAGACCACAGCCCTGGGCTTCTTATGTAATGGTATGAATATTGATGATGCTAGGTCTTTAGGTATGTGGCCTGTTTCGTATATATCATTGCACAAAGCAGTCCATCAGTAATGCAATGCATGAAAGTGAAGATGACACTATCCTTGAAGATGCTCTTGACGATATATAGATAGACGGTGAGTCAGAGACTGATATCAGCAACAGAGGAAGAAATTTGTGAACTTTTTCAGAATTCAGTCAATGTTTCTGACTTTGAAGGTTGTGAATTACTTTTATACCTGTTTTTTTCCAGTAGACATATTTGACTGTATTCTGTGTTACCATTTTTGTGTTTCTACTGGTAATAGACTTGGACTTTAAGCAAGACAATATCCAAAAGAATAAATTCATTTGAAATGAAGTTCTACAGAAAGATCTTACGAATGTCATGGACAGAGAAAAAGAAAAAAATTGAAGTTTTGAAATTACTGAAACTAAATGAAGGATGGCTTCTAAATACCATAATAAGAAGGAAGCTACAGTATTTTTGACACTTAAAGCAACATGATAGTATCAAAATGTTGATTATAAGGGGCAGAGTGCCAGGCAAGAGAAGAAGAGGAAGATAAAGAAGACGATGTACCAGCGACATCAAAGAATGTATGCATATGTCTCTGGCCATTGCAGGCCTGCTTACTCGGAACAGAGAGGCGTTCAGAGTATTCACAATGAAGACAACGTTCTGGAAAGAATATGTCACTTGATATATACTGGTAATATTAAAAAGTTTTTTTTATAGTGCTTGTATATAAGTCAAACTTCCCTACATCAATAGCATAAAAAATTCAAAAAATTATCAGCTTATATTAAAATATATACTGTATGATGAATTAGAGAAAGAAATATATGATTTATAAGAACCACCCATTATATGAACCACCCATTAAGGCCATTTTAAAAGTGAACAGACTCAGATGGTTGGAATATATAGATAGAATAGAAGATACCAGAATTAAAAACAGGTACTACTGAAGCCAGACCTGTTGGGCCATTGATGTAGAAGAAACGATAACACATTACAGAATACCGGTAGTTATCTGGACAACATCCTGCTGGAAATCTAGGAGGAATATTGTCCTTTTTACAAGAGTTCCAGTGGAAGTTTAGTTTGGGGATGAAAGCTAATATCCTTTCAGTTATGATATCACGACTCCTAATTCTCAAAGTAAGAATGAGTTTGTATTTCAACTGAAAATTTGAAACTTGTATGTTGTACTTTTTGAATTTTTCTTTGTTGCTTCAGAAATTGGAGATCAAGTTCTGCTTGGCCCACAAGTAAGTGCAATTTTAACATGAAAGAAATAACTAATGGTAAATAAATTATGAAAAATGCAGAAGTACATATGCAAATATATAAGGTTGCTTAAAACAGAGCTTTGCACTTTAGTATGAAATGTTTAACACAGGTTGGAGTGCTTCGTTTCAGTATAAAGATGTAGGATTGATTATTAATATTTCCTGCATACATATGTCAACTTAGAGAGAATAATCCAGGCATTGGAAAACAAATGCTGTAGTCATGTGTTGGATATCTGTTACTGAGAACATAATACCAACGTTCTTGCGCATGTTAGAATTAATTTATTAGCGGGTCAACAAGAACTACTGTTAGCAATCGTGAAACTTTGTTAAACTCTGGGTAAATGAGCTCGTGATGAGAGTGATGAGACATTACTTGATTGCAAGAGATGTTCTTCAAGGTATGATGGAGGGAGGAAGAAGATGAGATAGCCAGAAGATGACATGGCTGGATAATATAAAGGACTGGATAGGGTGTGGAGTTTCCAAACTCCTCAGGATGGTAGAGGATAGAGATCTTTTTGCACCAAATGTTTCAATGTGACTTTACCTCCCCTAACCCATTCCTCAGGTACTCATTTACAGCTGAGTCGACTCGAGTAGTGGTTGTGTCAAGTGAGAAATTACAACCCATATTTTTTTGTCCAGAAGTGGTTTTGAACCTGGTACACTGTTACCCAGTGATAGCAAGAAAGCACACTATCAACTAGTCTGCCATGCTCTCCACTCAATCATGTACACGTAATTAGAACCTAATGAATTCAGTGCACCATATAACACTAATGAACAGATGCTTGTACATTACAGAAAACCTTGTTTACATATTATTTTATGACCTATATTATAGGACTTTTACAAAAAATGATGTTGCATAGTTTGCTTTCACAGTAATCAGTGCCTGTAGGATAAAATATTTGTAAACCAATAATAAACTGGACCTGTCAATCAATATGTAATTGTGAATAATTCAGCATGGTGTTCTCTGCCATGTTAAATGATGCCTTCCGGAATAACTGTGCAGGAATTTGTTTTCGCTATCGATCTGACGGAGGACTTTTAATCTTAGTAGATTGAAGGCCAAGACCAAAACTAAGATGGACATTGTTCGCGACCTCTTGTTCGCCGACGATTGTGCATTAAATGCTACCAATCTGCAAGACATGCAAGACAGCATGGACCTCTTTTCTTTGGCCTGTGATGCGTTCGGTCTCACCATCAGCACCGCAAAGACTTTAGTAATGTATCAACCAGCACCAGGTATCCCCTACACAGAGCCAGTGATCACACTAAAGGGACAAAAACTTAATACAGCCAATAAGTTTGTATATCTCGGCAGCACACTATCACAAACTGCGACAACTGATGAGGATGTTGCCCTGCGTATTTCTCGTGCCAGTGCAGCATTCTGGAGCCTTCGTGCCAACGTCTGGATCAGGCATGGTCTCAGTCTGACAACTAAGTTGGACGTGTACCGTGCAGTGGTTCTACCAACACTGCTTTATGCTGCGTCATCCTGGACTGTCTATGCGAGACATGCTCGACAGCTTAACTCTTTTCATCTTCGGTGCCTACGAAACCTCATGGGAGTACGTTGGTAGGATCGTGTGCCAGATACGGAAATTCTTCAGAAGTCCCGTATGCAAAGCATCCATGCAATGCTGATTAGGTCCCAACTCCGCTGGACTGGCCACATCTACCGTATGCCAGACAAGCGCCTTCCAAAGAGATTATTCTATGGGGAGTTGTGCGAAGGTAAATGTTCAAGTGGAGGGCAGAAAAAGCGCTTCAAGGATCACCTAAAAAGCTCTCTCAAGAACTGCAGCATCGATCCTAGCTCCTGGGAGACTACAGCACGGGATCGCTCAGCTTGGCACACTCAGATCACTGCTGGCATCATGAAATTTGAAAAAGAAAGAACACTGTGGGCAATCCACAAGCGAATAAAGCGGAAGGACAAATCAGTAAATTCTCCTACCCCGAACCTTCAGCACTCCTGCATGCACTGCAATAGAACTTTCTGTGCACGAATCGGACTCATCAGGCATCTACGAACTCACAAACTAAATTAGTTAATTACCAATTTTTTATTATTATATATATATATTATTTTTCTTTCATTGCATTTAATGTTTTTTCATGCCATGCTCATCTTCGCTTGCGAAGTAGGAACATCATCATCATCATCATCAATTGTGAATATACTCAAAGGTAGATCAGAACATTTACTTCCTGTGTGCACGTGAGTGATTTTCTGACGACTGACTAACTAAATAGACATTGAGTCAGAAAGTAATGCTGGTCTTCATTTCTGGTCATTCTCAAACTCCTATAGATTAGCAGGATGTAATTCAGAGAATGGAATGCATTATGCCATGGTTTACAGTTCAACTGTGATATCTGAGCCTTGCGATCTGACACACCCCAACTCATTGTGGATTGTAGGTTACTTTCGATCTGACACATCCCAACTCATCATGGATAGTAGGTTACTTTGAGCCTCTTTATTCTTGATTAGAAACTAGCATTATAGCACATGGACATTCCCATAAGTGCTCCACTCTTCGTTTCAGAGGCCATTCGAGTGTATGTAGACTCAAAGTCCCAGTCAGATGTTGATTACGTGATCTTCAGTTCTTTTCAAATGGAATACATTTTCTTCTCTTTCCTGTAATCACTTCCATTTCTGTCATTCTTTTTAAGTGTACATTTTCAGTCTCAATGTCAACATCAATTTTGAAATAAATTTATGACTGTTTTATGTCAGCTTTCTCTCTTTTTTTGTGTGCCTAACATCATCAATATTCATACGACTACCTAAGAAGTCCAGGGCTGTGGATTGTATAGAATATAGAACAATAAGTATAATGAGTCATATAACTAAAATACTTCTCAAGATAATACATGAAAGAATTAAGAACAAGGTTACCCACAGTGAAGAACAATTCGGATTTAGGAAAACAATGGAACCAGAGAAGCTATACTGAGTTTCCGACTAGTGATAGACAAATATATAGAAGTCCAAAAATGTATCTATATTTTCTTCATAGACTACAGCAAGGCCTTTGACAGTCCAACATGAATAATTAATCAAATGTCTTCAAGAAATAGGCATAGATGGAAAAGACATTAGACTGATTAGAAATATATACTGGGAACAGAATCAAGAAGGTGTGAAAACAGCTACTCACCATACATAGAAATAAAAAGAGAAGTAAGACAAGGATGCATTTTATCACCAAGCCTATTAATATCTACACAGAGAATATCTTTAAAAATATATAAGAAATACCAGGACTCAAGATCAATGGGAAAATAATAAACAAAATTAGATATGCAGATGACACTGTTCTTTTAGCAGAAAGTGAACATGAACTACAAAGACTACTGTAATAGATCAAGTCAATAAATCAAGTTATGAATATGGACTGGATATAAATATCAAAAAAACAAAAACCATGATAATCAGCAAAAACACAGAAAAACAAGAGCTAAACATAAACATACATGGAGAGAAACTACAACAAGTAAAAAACATTATCAATATCTTAGAGACATAGTCACAAATAATGGCAGATGTGAAACAGAAGTTAAAAGGAGAATATGAATGGCTAAAAGTACCTTCAATGACATGAGGAAAATAGTAACATCTAAACAAATTGCAAACAAGTTAAAAATCAGAATTATAAAATGCTATATCTATTCTATATTAATATATGGCTCAGAAACATGGACACTAAACAAACAATTAGAAGACAGAATTGATGCCTTTGTGATGTGGGTATGTAGAATAATAGGGAGAACATCATGGAAAGAGAAGAAAACAAAGAGATTCTAAAAACACTTAATATGAATAAAGAATTACTAAGAGAAATAAAGATGAGGAAAATAACATATTTTGGACACATTAAAAGACATGACACCTTATTGAAGACCTTACTTGAAAGTAAAGTCAAAGGGAGGTGAGCAAGAGGTAGGCAGAGATGCAAGTGGGAGAGTGTCATCATAAGATGGACAGGTTGCAGTCTAGCAGAGTGCACCACCAAAACAAGAGACAGGGGATGTTGGAGGTCTCTTGCAGCCAATCTTCATTGCGGAGATGGCACTTGATGATATCTCTTTTTAATACTGTTATCAATCGCAGCATTATATTCTAATGAATCAGCTCTTTCGTTTCTTCTGACTACAGCATGACCTTGGCAATATATCCATGTAATGCTCTGTACAATTGAGGTGTTCAATACCTCAATAAACCTCTATTGGATGGGATAGCCATCCCCAATCCCTATAATCCGTTTTCGCTTCCTTTGTCATACATGGCAGATAACAGTGTTGCCATTCTAAGCTCCCTGTTGGGGTCCCAATAATGCTGATATATTTACTATTCTTCTTCTTTCGTTCACTTGAAACATGTCTATATCTGCAATTCTGTCTCCTTAATAAAACTCACTGTCTTTTGTAGTTCATACAGTGTCCCATAGAGCTTTGATTCCAGTGTTGTTTCCTCTGGCCAATATGTCTGCCTCAGCGTTTCATGCTCAGAACACTCTTGAAGTATATGTTTGGCACTCTGTACTGCCTGTCCACATGTACACATGGCCGTGTTGCCAATCTTGAACTTTGTATACATGTGACTGCGGAGTCGGTTGTGTCCTGTTCTGAGACGTAGAATTATAACTTGTTCTGATCTGTTCATAATGTGATAGTCATCTTGTGTTGGTGTTTGTGGCTTTCTTATTGACTTGATCATCTGTTTTTTCTGATGGTAGGTGATTGGTATATCTGGTTGATCTTCGGCAGCACCTTCCTTAGCCAGTTGATCTGCTTTTTCATTTCCTGGTATTCCACAGTGAGAGGGTATCCACTGCATGGTTACCCTATACTGGTAAGACAATTCGCTAAGTAGTTTTTTCAAGTCTGTTAGTTTTCCAGACTGGAGAGCTTGAAGCACTGACCTTGCATCTGTCAGGAATACCACAGGCTGTAGGTCAGAGTTGGAGTTCAGCAGTTTTTTAGCTGCCACAGTAATTGCCTGGATTTCTGCATCATAATTATTGCAGAATTTTCCTGTCGGTGTTCTGATTGTATCTCTAGGCTTGTGTGGATATTCTATATATACACCTGCACCTCCATTCCTCACAGCATTCTGTGCTGACCCATCTGTGTATACTCTGACCCATATATCTTGTGGATATTCCTCATCCAGGAAACTGAGGGTGACTGTCCTCCGCTGCACACTGTTATATTTACTATATAATGTGTACTATTTGTAGCAATGAGATAGTGATGGCTATTTTATGTTCAGGTTGTTGGTGAGCTGACTATGAAACTGGAAGGAGATATTGCCATGGCAAAAATTGATGCTGTCCCTTGTAGGTATCATGTGTTCTTTGCATTTATTTATTTTTAGATATAGAATACATGTTTTTTCCATTTTGTTTTAGATATAGAATACATATGTTTTTTTCCCTTATATTTATGTTTAGATATACATTAGACCATTTAGACACCTGTATACATAGATGTATTTTTGATATTATTTGCATATTTTTGTGAATGTAACCTTATATTATGGTATTATATAATGTAAAAAACATATTGCGTGCAATAGTAGATATCCCAGGAATATCAGTGGGAGGACATAACATAAATAATTTGAGATATGCGGATGACACTGTTCTGATTGCAAAAAGTGAGGAAGACCTTCAAAACTTAATTAAAGTAGTAGTCACAGAAAGCAAAGAGAAAGGCCTCTTCCTAAATATCAAGAAAACAGAAGTAATGGTTATTTCAAAGAAAGAAAAATAACACACCTTGCAAGATCATAGTGAATGATATAGTATTAAAACAGGTCCACCAATTCAAATATCTAGGTACAATTATAACAGCAGATGGAAGAAGTTCAACAGAAATAAGATGCAGAATAGGACAGGCAAAAACAACATTCAGAAAAATGAAAAATATACTGTGTAATATGACCTTGTCATTAGAGGTGAGAAAGAGTTCTGCAGTGCTATATTACCACTATACTAACATATGGGTGCGAGTCTTGGACAATAAACAAACTGGAAAGTGGGAGATTGGAGGCAACAGAGATGTGGTTCTACAGAAGAATGCTGAGAATACCATGGACTGCCAGAAAAACTAATGTAGAGGTGTTAAAAGAGTTAAATGTGAAACAGACCTTAATCAACAATATAAGAAAAAGGCAATCTTCTTTTTTTGGCCACTTCATGAGACAGGCAGGTTTAGAGAACATAATCACAACATGCAAGATTGAAGGCACCAGAGACAGAGGGCGACAACTTGAGAAAATATTAGACAGTTTGACAACCTGGCACGGCAAAGAAACAACAACGACTTTGATACATAATACTGTGGACAGAGAGCTGTGGAGAGCCATGACCGCCTACGCCACCCGGCATGGCACCTGATGATGATGATGATGATAATGTCTAATTGTTATTTGATGTTTATGCTTATCTTACTGTACATACTTCTTTGTCCATCTGATGTCAGACAAATGTTATTGATGAACTCTAAAATTACCTGTTCTTCTTTGTTTTCAAAGCTGAGTCATTGGACCAATGTGTCTTTCATACTGTGGACAGTTCTGCAGGATATTCCATCATTTTTACTGTTTTTATGGTTTGTTTACTGTTTTTTTGTGTATATTCTTGAAGAAGACCTTAAGGTTGACATTGTTTTGTAGGGTGGCCAGGGTTAAGAAGCACCTGGGGCAAAGATTCACAGCTGTTTCTTTTCCCCACACACCACATGACTACGCCAGATACTAACATCTGATTCTGTCCTACAACAAATTTTCATCGGAAAAGGGCAGGTCATTTTTTTTTCAACTTCTCACTCTTTGTCTGCTGTTATAATTACCATCATGTTATTTTACAAGTCTAAACTGATCCATATATTGTATTGTTAACTTATTAAGCATGTTACCTTATCAAGATACTTTATTTTATCGTGCTGTTATACATGTTGTTGCCAATTTTCTTTTTTTGGTAAATCTGCGCATAGTTAGTGGGGTAAATATACGCGGTGGACTCACTGCGCACATTTGCCCCTGCCACTGCCCCTTCATGTTGCATAATATTTAAACCAATACTTTATTATCATATTATGTTTCTTTTTAGGAATTACAAACTGAAAAATTAGAAATGAAGCCACTCATTGAAAATGAAGCCATCGCTGCTATAGATGCACAATCTCCGCCGGTCATAGATGCACAGTTCCCCACAATCCCCGATATTAATAGATGCATGATCTCCACTTATCATAGTTGCACAATCCCCACTATTTATAAATGCATGATCTCTGCTGGTCATATTTGCACAATCTCCGCAATCGATAGATGCACGATCTCCGCCTATCATAGTTATACTATCTCCTCCAGTCATAGATGCACAATCTCCGCCGGTCATAGGTGCACGATCTTCGCCATTCATAAATATATGAAAGTCAAAATTATAGTCTAACACTTTATAAAACACACCAACACGTTGTTATAGTTTCAAAATGGATCTAAGTATCTATTCTTGTATTCATGTTTTTTTTAAATATTTGCTTTTTTTCCATTTTTTCGTATTAAAGTTACATAAAGATACATAGGCCTAGTCTTTATGTTCTATAATTTTCCCACAGTTTGACTATGTTAAGATAGGAAGTGATGTTATTATTTTGCTGTTTTTGTCAATTCTCCCTTGATTTCGTAATTGTTTTTGCCTGCGCACTTTTGGCCCAAAAAATGGGGCAACGGTGGTGTTTTACTCATGCTCATAAAATCTCATTCTACGGACTAAACGTAATTGTATGTTGTAAATACCTCACTAATGTAAGATGGATTGATAAGTTACACACTGCTGCCAGTTTGGTCTCTCATAGTTAAGTCTTGTTGTCAGAATATGCTAAAAAAGTGAAAGGTACGTATCATTGCCCCTGGCTACCCTATACTTTTATTTGTATTTTTTCGTGTTAACACCCCATAGTCCGATAGTTACAGTCTGCTAATCATCATCAAGTATAAAAGTACAGAATTTGTTTTCTAAATAAGTGCTATTCTTTTTATGAGGAGGTTTCCAGTTTTTCAAAGTCTCAGATAATTGTTGTGTGATTCAAAATGGATGTATTATGTAATACCATGTCTCACTTTGAAGAAGACTTTGCCATGACATTCTTGCAATCTCAGAGCATATTGCAGATACAATGATTTATTCAATTTCTGTAGTTTAGATATGTTCTTCAGTAGGCTTCATCAGAGATCTATTTAATTCATGTTTCATTGGCCATACAAGTCTGTTGAGGGTACAATCTGTATAGAGATGCCATGTCAAAAGGGTCCCCAGACTCCAGAACATATTCTGCAGACATGCCCACTCTTTGATGACGTGAGAACCAAAATATGGCCTCAAGAGACAGATCTGAAGGTGAAGCTGTGGGGCAACCGTGAGGACCTCCTGCAGACGACTGAATTCATGGAGGCGGCCCACCTTCCTGTATAGACTTATGAGCACAGGAAACTGATCGCAGAAGAA
Organism: Meghimatium bilineatum; assembly: GCA_034231615.1. NCBI lineage: Eukaryota > Metazoa > Mollusca > Gastropoda > Stylommatophora > Philomycidae > Meghimatium > Meghimatium bilineatum. The sequence goes on along the minus strand of CM067315.1, from coordinate 14,468,121 downwards.
GAAGAAGTATAGAGACGGAGAAGCAATAAAAGTTAACACTGCTTTACAACTGTATGAAAATGGTACTTACATAGAACACAGGTAATGTTGTTGGTACTCTCCTAGTTGACACTAACACATATTTAACGGAACAATATTCAGGTAAAGTGGAACAAAGTTTACCCATAACTAGGGTATAAAGGGACATAACATATTATACAAGGGACACAATTAGAAATAATGCAACAAGTTTTATTGGGACAAATAATCTTGCATAAGAATAGGAGTAGTGTGAAATGTGGTGTCTCTGGTTGTTTTCCTTAATGTCTACATAAATTCTACATGATAACTTTCTTCTTCATCTTCTGCATTTGCTCTGATAATCATCACAAATAAATTGTGTGGTTCCACAGGGGAGTGTGAAGTATGCTGTACAGCTAGTTCCACAATAGAACTGTGTTATTTGCACCTCGGTTGGCTCACTTTGTGGATCAGACATCTAAGGCCCAGTACTTTCATTTTCATGCCTTTAATTGGGGTAGTGGGCTTCCCTAGCTTGTGACAACCTGCACATCTGTCAACAGGCGGTGGGTGCGTAATGACCCTTCACCGAGATGATAACTTTCAAGATACTGTAAAGATGTGACACTGTGTGTATTGTTTCTCCATTCTACGCTACCCCAAACTCATTCAATGTACAGAGTACCATTATTTTCATTGCGCTTCTGTAATACGTAGATAGTAAAACGCCAACATTTCTTCTGCATGCTCATTATTTCTGCGCACTACATACCCGGTACTGAGAGAGGCCCCCCAGTGTGTAGTACAGATATTATCAACAGGTAGTACTGCTTTTTAGAAATACAGCTGATTCCTGCTTATTTCTGGGGAGACTCAAAGCGTTAACCGTCATGTTTGAGTTAGCAGCAGCCACGTATGTTATTATAACAACAAATACCAGCGAATTGTCATGCACAATCTAAAAAGTGGGGTTAAAAAACTGAGTGGTGTGTTGGCGTGTACTAGGATTGAACCATGTAGTCTTACTGGACGACGGCTAACAGACTATCACTGTCGGATACTAACTTGTCCAAGCAACATAACATACCTTTATGTGGTTCAGAAGCGCTATGTTTCATTTCCTAAGGCTACCTTCACTATCGATGAGGCCTTTACATGTGAATCCTGTAGTGTAATTTACGTTTTCTTATGTAAAAGCTTTGGTAAGCAGTATATTGGCTAAACTGGCTTAAGATTGAGTGATCACTTTTGTAGCCATCTTCATGCCATCAAACACAGAAAACCTACTCCTGTCGCCACACACTTCAACAGTGATGGCCATCATGGTGCTCTTGATATCCAGGCCACGTCTCTCAGATCCTGCACCACTGATAATAGATCTAGGTACACTCTTGAAAATTGGTTTATTTGTGAGTTTGGTACTCTCATGCCTTTTGGACTTAATTCCAACCATTCATTCGTTTAGTTCTCGGTTGGTGTAGTCCTCATTTTAGTCCTTTTTCCCCCGTTATTTATGTCATCTCTTTGTTTGTCTTGTTTCCACATGTATTTATGTAATTCGTGTTTCTGTCACAAGTAACCTAGTTCCAATCCTTCCAGCCATTTCCACATTTTGCTGGGACACATTAGTTATGTCGTTCCTACTTATTGTTTTTTATGCAAATGTGCATGTTATCTTGATAAAGGTCTCTTGGTTGAAACATTGATTATGTCCTGTTTACTGGTATTTGTATTTTTTTCATGTTAGCACCTGACAGTTATAGTCTGTTAGCCGTCATCCAGTAAGACTTCATTACCTGTATTCTACGTAGTTATTATAGAGATGGAACAAGATCTTGGCTTTTGTGAGTCCTAGTCCTGATACAAAAATGGTAGCATATCCTATTCAGGATGTAGCCATTAACCCAGCATTTTTTGACTGTAGTGATTTTATAGACAATATAAATACGTTCAGTAGTTTACCATTGCTTTCTAAATGGTTTGGATGCACAATTACCTGTGGTGGTATCTGAACTATTACCTTGGCCATCACAGATGTTCTCTGTGTCATGCCACCACATAGCCAGACAAAAATTTGTAGCATATCATATTGACAATGTAGCCATCAACCCTGCATTTTTTCATTTTTTTGGATGTAGTGTATTTTCTAGGCAATGTAAATACGGTCAGTAGTTTTTGCTTTCTGAATGGTCCACATGCAAAATTGTCTGTGGCAGGATGTGAACCCAGTATCATGGACATCACAGCGCACTTTGTATCTCCCCACCACAAAACCAGACAGCGAGTCCTGATAAATAAAGCTTAACTTTCTCTCACATCATCCATCTGTGACTCTTAGACATAAGAAAATTGAGCATTTTAAGAAGCAGTTAGGGCTATGAATTGTACTATTTTCAGTGCCAAATGGAGGTGTCGAGTGCAGGCTAAAAGACATTGAGGCACACTACACTTATGTAGATCTTAAAGCTCTGTGCTATGCCAGGGACATTGGCATGTGGAGACCAATCAAAACTGAAGGAGACATGTAAGAAGTGTTGATGATTAAATGTAATAATATTTAACGGTAATACAATTTCAGATGAACATACACCCATGAGTTGTCAGTCTTAAAGGGAAGCAAAGAATAACAATACTGTCACCTGCCATACATGTCATAAGAAGTGCATAGGTGTCAACTAGTACAGATTTTCTGTATTAATACAGATTCCCCCCCTCTTCAAACCCAAAAGATCCAATTAAAAATTAAAAAAAAAAAAACTACAAAAGTTCCCTTGGTATTAAATTTCCTAGTAATTATTACTAATGTGGACATTTTTATCTCACATGCTCATATTGGGGGGGGGGGGGAATAAATTGTTAAAAATACAGATTTATGAAAAAAGAAGTGACAGCTATGGAAGTGACTACAAGGACTTGTTAAATATCTCACTGAAAGCCAGTGAAATAGACCAGAACACATGGATAGAACTTTTCACAAAATAGATCTACATGGTACTCTACAGTAAAAAGGGCACATCATCTTGTGAAAAGAGGAGAAATGCAACAGCTCAACAGTGGAGAGTGGCTGGAAAGTCACGGATAAACCAAAAACTGTCTACAGTGGTCATTCCATGCCCAGACTGTCCAAGGACATTTGTGGCTCGAATAGGGCTTATTAGCCATCTATGAACTCATACGCAAGGACATATATCAAACTGAATTTTCAAAAGTGGATGTAACAAATGGTCATCATCACTTGTGATGGACGAATAACAACAAGAAGTGACTAAGGAGGTTGTGGGAATGAGGTTGCTTGTCCCATTCCGTCATGGTCAAAGTGATCCAAAAGTCATACAAGTCAGAAATGTCAGGTCTAAAAGCTCAGATATCAGATATCGTTATGACACAATTCATTCTGTTCTCGAGCAGACTGCATCCTGTTAATATGCAGGAGTTTGAAATTGAATACAAAAGAAGAAAATGAACATAATCAAGGTGAACGTGAAAATTTTCCTTTTTTAATCTTTGTCCTGAAAATGTTGTTTGTTACATTATGTGTATACAGAATTGCTTCAATTGATGTTTGATCAGGAAGAGAGTGTGGTCGAAAATGGCACACTCCTCCACACTCTGAACAAAATTCAGCGCTAGTTATTATTCAAGTATCATCAACTCACACAAGTCCTATGGTGATGGGGAAGTGGCGAACCAGAAAGTGTAAAATACTCAAGCTGCAGTCAGAACCATGGACACAGTTGGATCAGGGCAAATATTGGCTTCCTGTGTAAACTCAAGGCAGGAATGGGAGGGATCGAGCATCTCTCTATCATCTGAGCAGCTCTATTCTGATCTTGCACAATATAGATCTGACTTGCGTTGCAGAATCTAGAGTAGTGCAGCTGCTGTAGAAAACCTCAGACACAATAATGCGCAACAAAAATGCACTAAAAGTAAGGCAAGAGCTGCTCATTGGCTCACAGGTTCCTCCCACCATGTCCAGAGTGTGGTAGACAATTCCAAGTATGCAAAAGACTCATTAGTCACAGTCGGGCACACTGCAAACATCATCATCTTCATCATCATCCCAGTTGAGCTGGATGGCCATCGTCGACTTCAACGGACGAACAGCATATAGCATTGCTGCAACTTAGATCAAAATACCCCCTCTCCCCTTTCATTCTTATCTACAGGCTTGAGTGGTAGGCATAGTAATTGAAATATAATTCTCTTTTGTTAAAAATACACAAAATTTATGCAAGTTGACAGCTGTGTTCATTTTTCTTAAGAATTTTGAAAAATAAAACTAAACTGTCTTTCTTTTCATGTTATACCCCTTTATGCCTTACAGTGTTTTAGGGTAGAAGAGTTCTCTGGAGATGACCTTTTGTGTGCTTCATATATGTTCAAACTGAACTGTAGACACTGTTATGTGTTTTGTTTTCCCATTTGAATGTTGGAGTAACCACATAAAATTTTGTACCAAGTGGCAAATAGGAAATTGAAAAAAAATATATTTGGGAAAAAAGAATACGATGAACAAAATCCAAAAATGCTACGGTATTTACAAAAGTTGTCATGTTTTTGTCACTTTTAAATCACTTATTTTATTTATCTATTGTCATTTCCATTTGTGCTTTTAAGCGTTGTGGGGGAAACTTGTCTGTCTTTGACCCTTTGGGTCGCACTGGCCATGGTCAGCCCATGTCTCTTTAAGGTTTCTTTGATTGTCTCTACCCATCCAGTTCTTGGTTTTCATCGTGCATTGTAGCCTGAACTGCTGTTGAATGCAGAAAGGACTGGTTGCATTGGTTTCATTCTCATGATGTGACCAAACCACCTGATTTGCTGTCTTTCAATGTAGTCTTGGCTTGAGATGGTCATTATTTCTTTCCTGATATCTTCATTTCTCCGTCGGTCTCTTCTTGTGACATGTATAGCTTTCCTCAAATATCTCTTATCACATACTGTAATATTTCTCGCTAGTGTCTTTGTCAAGGGTCATGTTTGACATTGGTAACACAGAGTTGGTGTAAAAATACTATTTATAAATTGTCAATTTGTAGCCATGCAGATTGATGGGTGTTTGAATGTTGGTGACAGCTGGTAAGTCACAGCATTGGTTTTCTGACATCTTATCTCAATCTCTCTATCAAGTTTGCTATCCTCTGTGAAGATGCTTCCTAAATATTTGAACTCTGACATGCTTTAGTTCTGCACCATCGACAGATACATTGAACTGGCCTGGTGTTCTGCTTATCTTTTTAGTCTCTATTTTTAGATATGTTTAGTTTCATGTTGTGTTGTTTGAAGGTGGTATGGAGCAGGTTTTTGTGCCACTACTGTAATTCATTTACAGATTTTGTATATTCATCTTTGATCGTCTGCAAATAGCAGTTTGTTTAGTGGGCTGTGTTCTTCACTTGATTAATCTGCAAAGAGTGGATTCATTTCTTATAGCAGTTTGTTTAGTGGGCTGTGTTCTTCACTTGATTAATCTGCAAAGTGTGGATTCATTTCTTGGGTCTTCTTCTTTGTCTTATTTTATAAATTTTGAAAAAGCTGGACAGTACAAAGTCTCATCTTCCTTATGAATTTATAGTACTCACGTAGAAAACAGGCAATGAAGTTTTACTGCACGACGACAACGAAAAACCAGCTAAAATCATACAAATAGCAATACACATGACATAATTATTTGTATGATTTTAGCTTGTTTTCTGTTGTGTATTATTTTACGTGAGCTACCGGTAGTGATAGTGTATTAGTCGTTGTGCAGTAAAACTTTATCACCTGTTTTCTACGTGATTACTATTTTCATACAGTTTTACTAGCAGTATTACCTTTTATTGATTGTCATTAATTTATAGAAAGTTGTGCAGTATTTTCTGTTGTTGTATAAATTTAGATGAACTAAACATTTCTTTGCTTACATCAGACACACAATTCATTCTACGGAAACAAAGAATATATTAGATGTCACTGATCAGCAAGCAAAGAAAGAAAGTGTAGAGAAACGACAAGCTCTGGTATACTCAACAACAAATACAAATGCTCTGATGGTCTATGCTCCTGCTCCATTACAGGTAAATTAGGAATTTTTGTGTGACCTTTATGATTTGTCTCAAATAAATTAGGGCAATGTGATAATGAAATAATATGGTACTGAGTTAATGTGACAATGAAGTGATATGATGAGTTAATGTGACAAAGAAGTGATATGGTGTTCATTTAATATAACATTGAGTCAATCCAATATTGTGGTGATATGAAATTGTGTTAATGTGACATTGAGGCAAAGTTACATTAGTTAGTGTAGGGATGATCATTATCGCATACCTGATTGTATCCATAGGTGCTCCGATCTCCCCTTTGGGGCCCTAACAAAATAGTGCAAGGCAAATAAGCACAGACAAAAGCGCGCAGACAGATGCGCACAATAAGTGCACAGGATAAATGTGCTAAGGGAAAAAGTGTGCAAAACCATTAAAAAGTTGGTTAAAAATAAACTGTTTTATTAACTATAATCACCAAAATGCAAGAAAAAAATGTTATAATGGGTCAAACATAACGTGTTACTACAATCAAATTTCCAAATAACATGTCAAAAAGTTTTATCTAAATAATGTTAGCTCAATAAAGTCAAATATTAATATCAAATAATAAAGTCAAAAATGTTGTAAGCCGCTCCTCTCAAGTAATCCAATAATGGTACTGCTCCATATGTTGGAACCAAAACCTCTAGATGTCGATTAAGGCAAACATATTTTGCCTTGGATGCCTCTGGATATCTGAAGCCTGCCAGAAACCTCTCAATTTTCAATTCGCTGTGATCCTGTTCTCTACAAAATTGCTCGATCATTTTGTAGACCGATGGGTAGTCACCATCGTGCGTCTGTTAAAAAGAACGATGCCAGACTTCCACTGAATTGTTGTTTTGAGGAAGATTCTTGATCATATGAGCTCTGAAGTTCCACAGTTGCAAGGAAAACTTTGAATTCGCATGTCTGCTTCTTCATTGTCTGCCAATGTATGTGTCTTTCAGTAATTTACGAATGGTGCTATTAGAAGAGGACAAGTATCCCTTAATTCCTTGAAGGCAGCACACACATCTGCTACTTGAACAAAGTTTAGAGCAAGCATCATCTTGGCGTGCATTCACACATTTGGATTGTCAAGGTATGCTGCAGTGAGGTTAAATTCCTGCACTTTTTGCCAAAGATTCTGACTGAGATGGAACAGGTATCCACGTATACGTGCTCCAGGGAAGACAGTCGAACATGCATTCTAGCTAGCTTTTTCTTCGTAATCTGCCATAATACTTGGTGGGTTCAGTGTCTGCTATATTTTTTTGAGTTTACGCAGGATACGCAAATATGTTTCTTCTAATTTGTCTGACAACAAGACATAGATGAGAGGATAGGCAGAACCATCCACCAATGTGATGTGAAGTTGAAGAAGATTGAGATTTGCCATCGTTGCAAACATCAGAATCCTTTTTTTCATCATTTGCACCAGAATCTCAGAGCATGAAAGTTTCTTTCCTTGTTGTTTGTTGAAACTCATCTAGAATAGCAATATCGGCACGAAAATGTACTAGAACATACGGAACAGCATGTCGTTTTTGTCGCCTTTGAATCATCCAATGGGAAGCCGTATATTCTGGTAGATGATACAAAACAGTTTTGGTTCCTTCATATGAGCAGGGCCATTATTGGATTACTTGAGAGGAGTGGCTTACAACATTAACATTTGACTTTATTGAGCTAACATTATTTAGATATAACTTTTTTACATGTTATTTTTAGATTTGATTGTAGTAACACGTTATGTTTGACCCATTATAACAGTGTTTTCTTGCATTTTGGTGATTATAGTTAATAAAACAGTTTATTTTTAACCAAAATTAGGTAAACAGGTTACTAAAACACTTACCTAGCCTATTAATAAAAATATATTAAAAAAGTATATATAAAAAAACATACAATAAAACTAAACAGGACAATTCTCCACGTATCGGCTCAAATTGAACCTTTTTCAAGAGACAAACAACAGAAAACGACAAAATAAAAAACAAAATAGATGTCTATATTTCATCAAGCCCCGTCTCCAAAGACATCTATTTTGTTTTTTATTTTGTCGTTTTCTGTTGTTTGTTTCTTGAAAAAGGTTCAATTTGAGCCGATACTTGGAGAATTGTCCTGTTTAGTTTTATTGTATGTTTTTTTATATATACTTTTTTAATATATTTTTATTAATAGGCTAGGTAAGTGTTTTAGTAACCTGTTTACCTAATTTTGCGTTACTATTTGTTCATTAGGTTACTGCGGCACCATCCACTTTGTCGGACACCCTCTGACCATTTGGTTATTTATATTTTATTTTTAACCAACATTTTAATGGTTTTGCGTACTTTTGCCCTAAGTGCATCTGTCCTGCACGATTATGTCATTGCGCACATCTGTCTGTGTGCATTTGTCTTGTGTGCTTAGGTTGGGTCACTCTCCCCATTAGTATATCCATAAGTGTTCCAATCTCCCCCTGAGTGTATCCACAATTAAATTACGACTGACAGATCCAGTTCTCTATTGGTTGACAAACATTCTTTGCACTACATAATAACAATCATTTCTGGCCACACTAAATAATAACAATCATATCTGACCACACTGCATAATAACAATCATTTCTGACCACACTACAAAATAACAATCATTTCTGGCCACACTACATAAAAACAATCATTTCTGGCCACACTACATAAAAGCAATCATTTCTGGCCACACTACATAAAAACAATCATTTCTGGCCACCTCATTTTTCAAGCCCAGCCCAGCATCATTTCATCATGAAGTTTCTCTTCAAGAGTTAAATATGTCACCATCCATTGCCTAGCCACTTGATACAGTGGAAGAAACTGCCAAACTATCTGCTCTATCATATCCATGAACGCCTGAATGACCAGGCACAAAAATTGAATGTGACACTCTTCAACTTTGACAGAATGACATTGTGAACAATGATCTATAAAGAATACAGCACATAGATATATAATCTGAAGAATGGAATTTATGTGTGATGGTTTACAGCTTTGCTGCGAAAACTGAACCTTTCGGCCTGATACAATCCAACTTAAGCATTATCGCTGGGTCATTTGTACCCCATATGGGATGGGACAACCAACTCCTTCGCCACTTCTTATGACATGCATGGAAGGCAAACAATATTGTTATTTGTTGCTCCCTTTTTGGGATTTGGTCCACATGGGCAGTTACTCTGAGTTCACTGAAGCAACATTACACAGAGTGGTGTATCATGAAAGCTGACTTTGAAATCAAACAACTGATGTCTGTGCTTGTGGGTTAACAAGGCAGTTGTTTACAGTGATTTATTTGTGAATGAGGTCTAAATCAGGCTGTTTCTCTACCTTTTAATAGAGGAAGTTCTTCATTCAGCATCTGTGGTCAAGCTAAATTGTTAAACCTGTCACCAGGGTAAAGTCCACTGTCCTCATGCCAGAGCATCTGCCTCAAAGCTTTTGCCTCAAATCTGTATCCTCTGGTCAGACCTGCTGTTTCTGCTGTTTGTATTGGTCAGTCCTGAAGTATGTGTTCAGGGGTTTGGATTCCAGATCCACTTGACATTCGTCTGCATATAGGATCCTTATTTGGTAACGGTGACCCAGCAGTTTGTCTGCAGGTTTGCCTTCCACTTCCATTTATTTCCATTTGTGACAACATTCCTGCCCAAGCAATCACTGGTGCTGGAGTCAGAAATACCAGACTGAGAGGTTCACCGGCAACCATGGTATCACGCAACATGACTAAATAACATGACTTCACAACTTCTTGTTCTGGAGAGATAAAGTAATAACTGAGATGTGTGAAGCCTGCTGTACAACATATAGTATAAGAATAGACATTGTATTGCCTATATTTACTATATTTTGTATATTTACTATATTGGGTTCGTTTCCCAGTTGAGGCAGAAATGATTCTCAGATCGCAGCGGCTCCCGGGTCAACCCAGCCTTAAATGGATACCTGATTAATCCGGGAAGTAAAGACTGCGAGGGAGAGGAGATGGCTACCGCCCTCATTTGCAGAGCCTCTGAAATGTGAGATCGCTAACATCTCACACCCCTACTGCATTAATAAATGCTATGCTATGGGTTACTTTACCTTTACTTACTATTTACTATATTATCTGAAATAAGAACACAATTTTAATATTTATAAGAAATTTATATAATTGCTCTCTTAATTTTTTCAAGACATTTAATTCCTTTATTTCAGCAACACAAGCGCCCTTCAACTTCTGTGCAGACTAAGACAAAACCATATACATCTCTCACAAGATCTTTATCTGCATGCACGGAAAACATACAAGTTAGTCTTTAATCCATCAATGATATCTGCTTATTTCATGGGTATATTTCTCATGTGATGGTTTATAAAAACCAAGATAAGTTACTCCTTTAAAGAAAAAAGGTTTGACCATCCTATGATGGACATCTTGTGAGCAGAAATGGATTGACCATCCTGTAATGTAGCAGAAATGAATTGACCATTTACTATGGAGCAGACATTTATTAACTACCCTGTGATGCTGGAATTTGATTTGGAGACTATTTAATTTTTATGCCATTGTCAAAGTTGAATCTATTGTCTGTCGCCAGGTGAATGATGGTTGATTGTATTCATATTTGCCATTAAGTGTAGGGGTGGGAGCTTAAGCTGTCATTCCAAGGCCAGATGTGTTCTCGTGGTTGCATTTAGTCCATGTTTGTTCAAGGCTATCTTGATGTTTTTCATCCACCGTATTCTTGGCCTACCTTTGACTTTGCACCCAGAATTATTTTGTTATATGCTATTATTGGTATTTGGTTTGGGTTCATTCGCATAAAGTGACCGAACCATTTTACTTGCTGTCTTTCAATATGTTCAATTACATGATATCTTCTTCTTCTGCGTTTGTTCTCAAACTCCTGTAGATTAGCAGGATGTAGTCCGGAGAACGGAATGCGTTGTATCATGGTTTACAGCATTGCTTCGATATCTGCGCCTTTCGGCCTGACACATCCGACTTCAGCATGGCTTTGGGTCACTGACCCTATATGGGGTGGGACAGCCAACTCGATCCCATAACCTCTTTAGTCGCCTTTTACGACATGCGTGGAAGGTAAACAGTGTTGCTATTCTTTGCTCCCCTTTCGGGCCCCGGCAACACACAGGCGAATACATGATATAATACCAACTATTTTCATAATTTCTTCATTTCATATTTGATCTAGCTTAGTAACCATTCAAGTTGAATCATTTTATAGAAATGCAAAAATCAAATAATACAATTCACAAGTTTTTTAAAACAAATGTTGGAGTTTGACAGGGATGCATAATGTCTCCAGTATGTTTTAACATATGTCTGGAGCACATAATATGGAACACTCTTTAGGATTACAACACGTCTATATCAACTGGAAGTCACCCTATCTGCAATTTACACTTTGCTGATGATATTAATTTATAGTTTAACTAATTTTATAGAACAAAAACTATAAGAGTCAACAGCAAAGTTGAAAAAAGGTATCAGCAGGTATGGAATGGAAATCAACACTAAAAATAGTAAGATCTTGGTTAACAGCAGAGATACAGATGTTTATCCATATTCATATCTATAAGCCTATACCCATCAGGTTCATAAGTACCAAATTGGATGCATTGACACACAGAGTTCTCCATCAATTTCTATCATTAGCAATGTGGATGAGTGAAGAAAAATCCTGACCTGTTCAATCCTTTATTTTGTCTGTCCATGATTTTCTTTGTCTTCCTCTGTTTCTTCCACCCATGACTGTTTCCTTTAGTATCATTTTTGACAAGGAATCATGTCAGCATACATGTCTAAACCACACAAGTTTTCATCATTTCACCATTGAAAATAATGGTTCTTTTGGACCTGTTTATATTTCTATTTTATTTCATATGTACACATCTGTCTTATCCTCTCTATAGGAGATGCACAGAATTAGTCTTTAACATTTATATTTGAAGGTCTGTAACCGTCTCTCCGTGTCTGCAGTGAGTGTCCAACTCTAACAACCCATACAACACAATAGAAAGCACTAGTGAGTTCATAAGTTTAATTTTCAATCTAACACAGATGATTTTCACTTTAACACTGATACTGTTTTTCTTAATAATAGTTCAGGCTAATATCATGATGACTGAGCAGATGATATTTGAAGAGGTGAATACTTTCAAATGTCATGGATTCTGCATATGCAGCCATAGAAAATGCAAAACAGAATTAAAGATAGCTTTAGCTGTTATTTCAAGGCTAAACTTAATCTGGAAAAGCATCATCAGTGTTAGGGTGAAAATCAAACTTTATAACTCATTAGTTTTTTCTATTCTATTGTATGGTTGTGAGTCACTGCAGTCATGGAGAGACAATTACAGATCTTCAAATACAAATGTCACAATCCTCTAAAACTGCCATTTTAATGTTTTTTGTGTCATCTAACAGCAGCAACTGTTACTGAATGGAAAAAAGCCTCCTATTATAGGTACTTTTTTTAAAACCCTAAACAGTGGTTCTTTGAAGTTATATTCAAATCACCAACAACAACATCTATTGGTTTGTGCTGTCTTTGGTGTGAGAAGAGTATTCAAACGACTTGATTATTTTTTTTTGGGAAGGGTACTGATTGGTCATGTTAGTAGATGTGTCTTGTAAGATGATTGGTTGACACCTAACATTGACTAAATCAGTTTGATTCATTGAGATCAAATCTTGGTTGTTACATTCTTGGTTTTATATACTCAGAACCACTGATTATAAATTTTATATACTCAGAACCACTGATTATAAATTTTATATACTCAGAACCACTGATTATACATTTTATATACTCAGAACCACTGATTATAAATTGTATATACTCAGAACCACTGATTATAAATTGTATATACTCAGAACCACTGATTATAAATTGTATATACTCAGAACCACTGATTATAAATTTTATATACTCAGAACCACTGATTATAAATTTTATATACTCAGAACCACTGATTATAAATTTTATATACTCAGAACCACTGATTATACATTTTATATACTCAGAACCACTGATTATAAATTGTATATACTCAGAACCACTGATTATAAATTTTATATACTCAGAACCACAGATTATAAATTTTATATACTCAGAACCACTGATTATAAATTTACTTGACATAATGTTCTAGTGTCCATTTGAACCTTCATTTTATGGTATAATGATGGAACAATGTGTAAACATAATTTGTTTGTTTATTAGCATTTATTCTCGAACTTCTGATGGATCTATCTCATGGCAGGAGATTGGTCCTTCTTTATTTTTAGCAGGATTTAATCCCAAAAATAGAGAAGCATTGTCACCGTTTTATTTTATCCAATGGTTGACACATTTGACTAGGGTGGCTAAATACAATTTTACAAATGCACACAATGAAGCACATTTCTATTTAATAACAGATTTTACATTCATCAACGTTCATGATTTTGTATATTTTAAAATGTATGACTTATCCATGTGTTGCTGGTGTCTGAAAGGGAAGCAAAAAATAGTAACACTGAACTGCCATAAACGTTGACAGAAGCAATTACAGGTTAAAGGTTTGATTAACTATTACATCCTGTTGAAGGTCAAACATCCAGATTACATCCTTTTGTCTGGCTCTTTGATGAAGTGGTACAGAGCGCGTCTGTGATGGCCAAGGTACCGAATTCGATCCCCACCACACGCACTTGAGCATCTGAACCGTTCAAAAAGCAATGGCAAACTACTGAACATATTTATATTGCCTAGAAAATCACTACAGTAAAAAAATGCTGGGTTGATGGCTACGTCCTGAATAGGATATGCTACCAATTTTTAGAAGGTCAAAATTATTCAAAGTCAAGGTGGATGTATCGAGCAGAAATACTCAGATGTTGCAGCTAAGTTGTAAGTCATAACACATTCAGATGTTGCAGCTAAGTTGTAAGTCATAACACATTCTGATGTTGCAGCTAAGTTGTAAGTCATAACACATTCTGATGTTGCAGCTAAGTTGTAAGTCATAACACATTCTGATGTGTCAAGTGATTGATGCAAATACAACAGTGGCACAATTAATCTCAATTTTCTGAATATCATGCTACTGGGAATCTAGTAGGATCATTGTACTGCTACAAAAGATAGAAAGTTTAAGAATATTTGCATAAAAACCCACAATGTATCATATTCTGTTATTTTAAACTACATCCTAAATGGTAAGAGTTTGAGAAGAAACACAGAAAAATAAATGTATGGCTTGCATTGAGAATAAATATATTTTAATTGTCTTCCACAGTAGGGCCTATTAACTTGTATTATTCATTTTTTTTATTCAGATGAGTTATGCAATGGAAAACAATAGCAAAGATGTGGTTGGTTATGATGTGAATGATGACAACCAAAATACCCACATCACAGATGTATCCATCTTTACCAAGATGAAAAATTTGGAACAAGACAACTTGCCAAATGAAGAAAGTTCATCTCCTCATGAGGAGTTAACATCAGATGAAAAACACTCACTTCTAATGGCTGAGACATCTCTCATTATTAATTGTCCAACTCTCATGTCATCAAGAGCCAGTGCTTTAAACCAAGAAACTTTGGTGAGTTCCAATTTTTTTTACTCTGACATGAAATTTTGAAAAAAATTGGCATGAATATGGACTAATAATATTAAAACTGGGCAGGATTAAGATTCCCCACATCGGTAGTTCAAAACTGATAAAAGTTCACATAAATTTATAACGTATAATTTCTTTTAAAATTGTAAGCATTGTATATATATATATAAGCAGCTTACAAGTTGTGCTTTTATTTTACTTAACTCTTGTCAAAATAACAATACAATTAATAGGACTAATCAGCAAAGCATTGACAAGCAGGTCAGAGAGACCTGTACCCTAATCACTTGAAAGCCAACTTATTGTTTTTTAACTGTGAAAATACAAGGCCCCATTAAAAATAGTTTTAAATCAACCCATTTTTATGAAATTCCACCTCAAGTGGATTTAAATTTTGGTCTTTTAGAAGCAGCTTCTAAATTGTGGTTTGTCTGTTTATACTAAGAGTGAGTTCTGACACAGAGCATCCACTACACATGGAGCTCCCTTGTGTGAAGGAGAGCAGGCTTAAGAGAGGAAAATCATGGGTGGGGTGCACTGAGGATACAGTTAGACAGATCTGTGCACCAGAAGGCATTAATCCAGGTGAGGAATGGATACCTGTTTCCTTGGGATTTCAAGATATTTTGAAGTCCACCACTGCACTCAATAATGTGCAGGGAGCATAATCCTATGATTTTGAACATTGAAATCAAGGCACTCATCTGCAAACATGTTTATGGTGTAATGTTTTGTCTATAGAAGTTGTAATTTCCACAAATGGGTTGGTCATCCACAACAAACGGTGTCAGATCACATGAAAGAATAGCTCATGAGCCAGTGGGAACCTTCCCTACAACAACAAGTAGTCTAATGATGAAGGTTTTTGTCCTATCGCAGACCATAAATTAACTAGAGAAAGTATATCATCATGCATGCATATTCATTGACTTAATAAGTCTGATTTAGAAAATCAAAAAAAATGATCAGCAATGGAAAGAGTCATTAGTGAGGGCTTAGAATTGGGCCTCACTGGGAAAAATAACTGTCGTCTTTGTTCCCGGACACATGGGTGGAGAGAAAGGAACGTACTGACAAGTTGGCTGGTTATACTACCATAACAGATAGTCAACCTATGGACAGCGAATATACTCAATCTTCTACAAGAGTCAGCATGATCAGAGTGTTAAAGTCAATGAGCATGAGTCAGTATCGAGAACATGAAATGGGAATGAGGATAGGCATAAGCCATGAGAACACCTTACAAAAATTTCAAACAGAAACTCGATCAACACAGCACTGGAACCATCAACCACTACGCCCAGACAGATTTACTGAATCAGAGGTATGAGCATCTACGGACATGTCCTGTGTGTGAAGACCATAATCAATATTCATGATCCTAATAGTTAATTCTGTTACCAACTGTGCATTATTGAAGGTGTTCTTGTGTGTTTTTGTCTGCAACTAAGGATCAGCAAATAAAATGTAGCAATTCTTTGCTCGTTAACATCTGCTTATTTCATGATTGACTGTTTACATTTTGATTTTAGATGTTTGTTTCCTTTTTTTATTTTTGGCACATAATTTTCAATTTAATTTGCAAGAGTTTGATTTTGTCATAATTTTCAAACAGTCCATTTGGATCTTGATTTTTGGACAGTTTGTTTTCATTTTTGAATTTAGACACGTTTGTTTACGAATTGATGTTATTACACTTTATTGCATCTTAATTTTGGGAAAGTCTCTTTGAATTTTGATTATTTTGACAGTTTACTTGCATCTTGGTTTTGTATTTAAAATATTTTATTTTAAGAACAGACATTAAAGAACGACAATGTGGCTCTGTTATGTTATCACGGAAAGTGCCAGTCTTTGCTTGTCATGTGTTATGGTTGTTCGTGATACAGGCCTTTTGTTCGAAATGTCTTTTTGTGTGTTATCCTGTGTTTCCAGTGATTTACAAAGCTTCATTGTTACTTCATTTATACAATGTACTCAATGTTTCCAATCTTCACCTGTTGGATTAGTTTACTGCAGTTGTTACCTAGTACGACAATCAATAATAAGTTAGACTGCCGTAAAACTGTGTAACAATAGTACTTACATAAAATATAAGGTTGAACAGCTTTACAATGAATGCGAAAACTATCAGACTGTCTAGAAAAATTACAGATAACACTATAGAATACAGTTTCAATATTTCAACCTTAAGGTCTAGTTCAAGAAAATATACAAGACAAACAGTAAAAATAAAGGCACTATCACAAAAGCATTAGACAGCAGACATTTAAAAGCAGAAAAATTGATATTGTTACCTTGGGTGTCTGCAGTTAATTGTCTGCCGTCTATTTCTTTTGTGATAGTGCCTTCATTTTTACTGTTTGTTCACTGTTTGTCCTGTGTATTTTCTTGAAAAAGACCGTAAGGTTGAAACTTGAAACTGTCTTGTATACTGTTACTGTAGCTTTTTCATATTCGTACCCTCTAGTTTGACAGTCTGTGCATTTATTGTTACCAGTTTACTTTTAGTTATGTACTCTTTATATATAATTTGGTGTTAAAATACATATTTTTATGTATATTTTTGATTGAAATATACAATTATTCTTCTAGACGTTAACAATTATAAATTTTACTTAAATACATTGAAAAGAAATACACTTTTAATTTGTTCCATTAGATTATTCATATTCATCCATACCCACTTATAATTTCCAATACTTGTATCATCAGTTGCAAGAATATATGCTATATTAGTGCATGACTAATCAGATAATGAATATACATGTTAATTGTTTCACTTCTGCATAGTTTTATTTTTAATGTGCCAGAAAAATCAATATTAACAACACCATTCAAGTACAGTAACTGATGGAACACTAACAATCTTTGGGTGATATTAACAAAAATTTCGTTTGCATGGATAAAGATGAAGTATTTTAAATTAATCATACCGCTTCTCTTGCACATGGAGTTATAGTTATTCCTTTTTTTTTATTGCTGCAATTTGATTATATCTGCATATGCTAGGTTCAATCTGTCTTTTATCTTGTAACTTCAGGTTTTGTTTTCTTTTTACTATTAGCCGATTTAGATTTTCTGTATCTACAGTGTCTGATTTGAGACAAGTCACACTTCTTACTATTGCTCTTTTTATCTATAGACAATTTAACCATAGACTCCACCACAATATCTTCATTATTTATTTTATCATTATGATTGCTGTTCTCTGAATTACTTTCATTGCAGAAACCATCCACTTTTAATCCTGTTTCTAAATTATCATTATGGCTGCTGTTCTCAGAATCACTTTCACCATAGCAACCATTAACCTTTAATCCTGTTTCCAAATTATCATTATGGCTGTTTAAATCAATTGCTAAAGGTACCTCAGATGTATCTGTAACAGGAGTAGGGACTTGTAAATAATTCATGTCTTTATTATGATTACAAAGTGTACTTGTGTCGTTCACATGTAGATCTTCTGAGTTGCTGCATATGTTTAGATCTATACCTTCTTCAGGATCCTCTTCTTTGATATCCTGAAGGATGCCATGACTAGAATCCTTGAAGTGTTTTTTAGTAATGCCATGTTTTGTTTTGATTAATGTATCTGCTAGATTTGTTGATTTGTGGAGAAACTTGTCTAGATAAACACGAGCTGTTAATTGGTAGATATCCTTATGTTGAGAATCACATCCTGACTTGGCAAGGATCCAGCTTGTCTGACTATGACCTGACATTGAAGCTAGATGAAGGGCTGTTTGCTGGAGCATGTTCATCATGTTGATGTGTGCACCGTACTGTAGCAGGATGCTAATGATATTGTTGTTGCCGGCTTTTGCTGCAGCATGTAGGGCAGTGTTCCCATCCATGTCTCTCATGTTGATCTTTGCCCCAGCAACCAGTAGCATTTTTACAACCACAGCGTAGCTTTCAGTAACACCACACTGTAACTGTGTCTGATGAGGAAAGACAAGATTATTGCCTTATTTTTATCATTGTAAAGTAAAGTAAAGTAACCTATAACATTTATTAATGAAGTAGGGGTGTGAGATGTTAGCGATCTCACATTTCAGAGGCTCTGCAAATGAGGGCGGTAGCCATCTCCTCTCCCTCGCAGTCTTTACTTCCCGGATTAATCTGGTACCCATTTATGTTGGGTCGACCTAGGAGCCGTTGCGATCTGAAAAACATTTCCGCCTCAACTGGGGAATGAACCCAGGACCACTCATATGCGAAGCCAGTGCTCTAACGCGGCTCCCTCTTTATAATAAAAACAAACAGATATATTCACTTTTGTAAAATTAAATAAATGAAGTCAAGTATCTTGGTACCATTTTATCATAAGATGGCTGGTGCTTCATTGAAATAATGATCAGGATATCACAAGCCAAATCAGCATTTTTTTAAATGTGAAACATTCTATGCAGTAGAGTACTATCAATGCATATGTGAATTTAAGTTCTAGGATGTTATATCAAACCAATTCTTCTTTATGGATGTGAAAAATGGATGGTAAACAAAAGAACTGGAGGCTACTGAGATGTAGTTTTATAAAAGAATTATGAAAAACATGGAAAGAATGAAAATGAATCATCAGAATGATGAAAAACATGGAAATAATGAAAATGAATCATCAGAATGGTGAAAAAGAATCAAACATGGAAAGTCTTGGATGTCAGAAGCAGAGGACACGTTTCACAGAGTGTGTGAGTTAGAAAAGTAGGGAAAGGCAATGAATGGGGTGGAAGTGGACAAAGAGAAAATGTTTCTGACAAATGTAGAAATACAACTGAGGAAAGCATGTAGGGAATGGACTGGTGTTAGGACAGAGGTGACAGTACAATATCTTGTCCAGATACTTGGAGCTTACCGTATGGCTATTACAAGATACTTGAAGCTTACTGTATGGCGATTACAAGATACTTAGAGCTTGCCGTATTACTATTACAAGATACTTGGAGCTTACCGTATGGCTATTACAAGATACTTGGAGCTTACCGTATGGCTATTACAAGTGTCATTGAATTTGAAAATAAACATATATGAATTTTAAAAAATAGATGAAACTGATATGCGAGACCATACCTGGTTGTCACTGGTGACATCATTCAGATTAGTTATCTGTTTGATGTCTGTTTGAAGTATGCATGATTTTCCTGAACAGGACGCTATGTGTAGTGGTGATTTTCGGTAGTTAGTCGTGAGATTGACGTCCGCTCCATAGGACAACAGAAGTGCTACCAATTTGATATTACTGTTTGAGCATGCTAGTGAAAGAGGTGACCTACCCAGTGCTTTCTCCTGAAAATCATGATCATAAAGTGAACTTGAATAGTGATTGTTCAAAGTCAGATTGTTCTAATAGTGTGTAGGATATCTGTATATAAATCCGTTAGTTTCAATCATTTAATGAAGTATTATAGACATACAATAATATAGGTAAATTTGGATATAAGGTGACTAGTTATTTTCATCACTTACGTTTTCCTTCATTGAGTCTAACAATCGGTGGGTGTCTAAATTTGGATATAAGGTGACTAGTTATTTTCATCACTTATTCCTTCATTGAGTCTTACAATCAGTGGGTGTCTAAATTTGGATATAAGGTGACTAGTTATTTTCATCACTTACTTTTTCCTTCATTGAGTCTTACAATCGGTGGGTGTCTAAATTTGGATATAAGGTGACTAGTTATTTTCATCATGTTTTCCTTCATTGAGTCTTACAATCAGTGGGTGTCTAAATTTGGATATAAGGTGACTAGTTATTTTCATCACTTACTTTTTCCTTCATTGAGTCTAACAATCGGTGGGTGTCTAAATTTGGATATAAGGTGACTAGTTATTTTCATCACTTACTTTTTCCTTCATTGAGTCTTACAATCAGTGGGTGTCTAAATTTGGATATAAGGTGACTAGTTATTTTCATCATGTTTTCCTTCATTGAGTCTTACAATCAGTGGGTGTCTAAATGTGGATATAAGGTGACTAGTTATTTTCATCACTTACTTTTTCCTTCATTGAGTCTAACAATCGGTGGGTGTCTAAATTTGGATATAAGGTGACTAGTTATTTTCATCATGTTTTCCTTCATTGAGTCTTACAATCAGTGGGTGTCTAAATTTGGATATAAGGTGACTAGTTATTTTCATCACTTACTTTTTCCTTCATTGAGTCTTACAATCAGTGGGTGTCTAAATTTGGATATAAGGTGACTAGTTATTTTCATCATGTTTTCCTTCATTGAGTCTAACAATCGGTGGGTGTCTAAATTTGGATATAAGGTGACTAGTTATTTTCATCACTTACTTTTTCCTTCATTGAGTCTAACAATCGGTGGGTGTCTAAATTTGGATATAAGGTGACTAGTTATTTTCATCACTTACTTTTTCCTTCATTGAGTCTAACAATCGGTGGGTGTCTAAATTTGGATATAAGGTGACTAGTCATTTTCATCACTTACTTTTTCCTTCATTGAGTCTAACAATCGGTGGGTGTCTAAATTTGGATATAAGGTGACTAGTTATTTTCATCACTTACTTTTTCCTTCATTGAGTCTTACAATCGGTGGGTGTCTAAATTTGGATATAAGGTGACTAGTTATTTTCATCATGTTTTCCTTCATTGAGTCTTACAATCAGTGGGTGTCTAAATTTGGATATAAGGTGACTAGTTATTTTCATCATGTTTTCCTTCATTGAGTCTAACAATCGGTGGGTGTCTAAATTTGAATATAAGGTGACTAGTTATTTTCATCACTTACTTTTTCCTTCATTGAGTCTAACAATCGGTGGGTGTCTAAATTTGAATATAAGGTGACTAGTTATTTTCATCACTTACTTTTTCCTTCATTGAGTCTAACAATCAGTGGGTGTCTAAATTTGGATATAAGGTGACTAGTTATTTTCATCACTTACTTTTTCCTTCATTGAGTCTAACAATCGGTGGGTGTCTAAATTTGGATATAAGGTGACTAGTTATTTTCATCACTTACTTTTTCCTTCATTGAGTCTAACAATCGGTGGGTGTCTAAATTTGGATATAAGGTGACTAGTTATTTTCATCACTTAATTTTTCCTTCACTGGGTGTCTAAATTTTCAAGTGATTCTGATCATTTTAAATGTATCATCAAAGTATCGGGTCATGGGCACAAATAAAATGACAACACAGCTCATCAAGTTTTGTATGGACTCTATTCTGCGCTGGGAATCTAGTAGGATATTTGTCCTGCTATAAGAGATCTAGCGGAAGTTTGAGAACGCACTAAAAAAAAAGACAAGTATGACAATAAGGGATAACTATGTATATTAGTAATATTAAAGTTAACCCATAGCATTTATTAATGACGTAGTGGTGTGAGATGTTAACCATCTCACATTTCAGTGACTCTGCTATATAAGGGTGATAGCCACCTCCTCTCCTTCGCAGTCTTTACTTTCCGGATTAATCCTGTACCCATTTACGGCTGAGTCGACCCAGAAGCCGTTGATATCTGAAAACTATTTACGCCTCAACTGGAGAATGAACCCACTCATAAGCCAGTGCGCTAACCACTGCACTATGTGGCCCCCTTTATGTATATTACTGGTAAGGTACTGGTCCACCTAATTTGCTCCACAATACAACTTTATTATTTTATGTTTATTTGGATGACACTTGTTAGAGGTTATATATAAATGTAGGATGTTGGCTCTGTGGTAATGTATGAATTCCACCGGGTCTTAACATTTGCACTTACCTTAACTTTTGTATTTGCTTTTAATTTTACTTTTGCGCTTACCTTTACTTTTACTTTTGTACGTTCCTTTACTTTTACTTTTGTACGTACCTTTACTTTTATTCTTACTTTTACTTTTACTTCAGTGCTTACTTTTACTTCTGTACTTGCATTTGCAATTGTGGGCCCAATTCACAAGCTGAACTCAATTGAATTAGCTCTTGGTTTGAGAGCCACATTTTATCATCCATATAAAAGGTAGGTCCCATGGCATTTGCCGTCAGGGATGAAGATAACTCTTCATGTACTAAGATACAGAAACTATTAGGTGGGGTGGCCAGTTCCCTTCCTTGCTGTTTTTTACCTTCCCTAACTCATGCGTCAGGTACTCATTTACAGCTGAATAAACTGGAGGAGTGGTCTTGTCAAGTGAGAAATCACCAGGATTTTTTATTGTTTTTAATGTCCGGACGTGGTTTCGAACCTGGCATGCCGTAACCAGATGATAGCAAGCAAGCTCACTATCCACTAGGCTACCGTGCTCCTCATCCATACAACCAGATGTACTAATTATGTCTAAAAATTCAACAATACTTGAGCAGATCGTCTTATGCAGGTTATACTTCAATTGTTTTTATTTATTAGATATGCAGCTGACCTTACTGTTCACTTGCGTTGAGTTGATAGTTAGTATTAGACGCACAAAATCCAGGTCACCAGACACCACAGCTAAATGTAACACTGTCATCCCCTGTCCATCTTTGACTGTTACACTGGCCTTGCTCTAAAACATAGACAAAGCAGTATTGATAACAATATTGCACATTTATAGCTTTATTTTAGCTCATTGTCATTTACTTGAAAGGGTATGTTCTCTTTGCTTAACAAGAACATCCCTTAAGCCATTCTTCTTCTTATTCACAGTTTAACATGTCTAAACTGCGTCCGGTTTTCTTAATATATACTCCTGTATTTGAAAACTCCTCAGTGTTTCCATACAGCTTTTTGTGGATATCTTAAGTCATTTTGAATGCAATTTTTTTTAATAAGTGTAAAAGATACATACCCGATACATACATACATATATATATATATATATATATATCTGCAGATTTTTCTGTCAACATAACTTGTATAACCTCTCTACTAGGATCTGTATTTATGATGTGTACCTCTCTACTAGGATCTGTATTTATAACGTATACCTCTCTAATAGGATCTGTATTTATGATGTATACCTCTCTACTAGGATCTGTATTTATGATGTGTACCTCTCTACTAGGATCTGTATTTATGATGTGTACCTCTCTACTAGGATCTGTATTTATGATGTGTACCTCTCTACTAGGATCTGTATTTATGATGTGTACCTCTCTACTAGGATCTGTATTTATGATGTGTACCTCTCTACTAGGATCTGTATTTATGCTGTGTACCTCTCTACTAGGATCTGTATTTATGATGTGTACCTCTCTACTAGGATCTGTATTTATGATGTGTACCTCTCTACTAGGATCTGTATTTATGATGTGTACCTCTCTACTAGGATCTGTATTTATGCTGTGTACCTCTCTACTAGGATCTGTATTTATGATGTGTACCTCTCTACTAGGATCTGTACCTCTCTACTAGGATCTGTATTTATGATGTGTACCTCTCTACTAGGATCTGTACCTCTCTACTAGGATCTGTATTTATGCTGTGTACCTCTCTACTAGGATCTGTATTTATGCTGTGTACCTCTCTACTAGGATCTGTATTTATGATGTGTACCTCTCTACTAGGATCTGTATTTATGCTGTGTACCTCTCTACTAGGATCTGTATTTATGATGTGTACCTCTCTACTAGGATCTGTACCTCTCTACTAGGATCTGTATTTATGATGTGTACCTCTCTACTAGGATCTGTACCTCTCTACTAGGATCTGTATTTATGATGTGTACCTCTCTACTAGGATCTGTATTTATGCTGTGTACCTCTCTACTAGGATCTGTATTTATGTGTACCTCTCTACTAGGATCTGTATTTATGCTGTGTACCTCTCTACTAGGATCTGTATTTATGCTGTGTACCTCTCTACTATGATCTGTATTTATGCTGTGTACCTCTCTACTAGGATCTGTATTTATGCTGAAATTACTCTGGTTGTTTGGGTTATTCCCATATAGATCTTTAATACTATACTTTACTTTTATTTTAAAGCTTGTCTTAACATTTGCACTTACCTTAACTTTTGTATTTGTTTTTAATTTTACTTTTGTGCTTACCTTTACTTTTACTTTTGTAGATACCTTTACTTTTACTTTTGTTCTTACTTTTACTTTAGTACTTACTTTTACTTCTGTACTTGCATATTCTGTTACTTTAGTGCTTATCTTTACATTAACTTTTTTTGACCAACCTTTACTTTTAATTTTGTACTTACCGTCACTTGTATACTTACCTTTACTGTTACTTTTGTACTTATCTTTACTTTTACTTTAGAACTTACCTTTACTTTTACTTTAGCACTGACCTTTACTTAAGTACTTACCGTTACTTTAACTTGCGTACTGACCTTTACTTTAGTACTTACCTTTATTTTAGCACTTATCTTCACTTTTACTTTTGTACTTACCTTTACTTGTGATAACTGGAGCCTGAACTTCTAGTTTATCGTGCATGGAATAGTGCCACTGTCTTTTTTTAACAGACATGTCTTAGAATGCAACAGAGGAATGTTAGGATTAGGCTAACAACCTGTCATTTTTGAATAATGTGTCACTTCATGTCTTACTTTCGAATTCTTACTTTTGTATTCTTTCACATGATTCCCATGGATGACGAAGAGGTGTTGGTCAGCAGAGATTGCACATGTGTCCTTATGTGGCGGGGAATTCTAGTTGTACAATTTCACAGATGGTCAACAAATCTGACAGAAGAATGATGAAGTAATTGAGCCAGAAGTGTATGCTACATTGGGATACTGCTGCACCAGAATACCTCCATTCAGGGACTAAACGTGTATTCATAACCCACTCCTCCATGATAACTAGCCATTGAAACAACAAGCCTTATACAAGTGCGGGTGTCACCTTGGGTTACTCAACTGGAGGGCCGAAGGGGGAGGGGGAAAGAGACCCAGTAGTTTTTTTTTCAAAAATATTATTGGCTGTCAAGAGCCCACAGCTAAGCGAATTATTTCCTTATCTTTTCATCATCATCATTACTTTTAGTGTTAGCAGGGTCTACTTACATTTAGTGAAATATTCTTACTTCTAGTGTTAGCAGTGTCTACTTACATTTAGTGAAATATTCTTACTTCTAGTGTTAGCAGGGTCTACTTACATTTAGTGAAATATTCTTACTTCTAGTGTTAGCAGGGTCTACTTACATTTAGTGAAATATTCTTACTTCTAGTGTTAGCAGTGTCTACTTACATTTAGTGAAATATTCATACTTCTAGTGTTAGCAGGACCTTCTTACATTTAGTGAAATATTCTTACTTCTAGTGTTAGCAGTGTCTACTTACATTTAGTGAAATATTCTTACTTCTAGTGTTAGCAGTCTACTTATATTTAGTGAAATATTCTTACTTCTTGTGTTAGCAGGACATACATTTAGTGAGATATTCTTACTTCTTGTATTAGCAGGACCTACTTACATTTAGTGAAATATTCTTACTTCTTGTGTTAGCAGGACCTACTTACATTTAGTGAAATATTCTTACTTCTAGTGTTAGCAGGACCTACTTACATTTAGTGAAATATTCTTACTTCTAGTGTTAGCAGGGTCTACTTACATTTAGTGAAATAGGCATCATAACAAAAACTTTCTAAATAAAACTTAAAAAGTGATCTTTGGAAGAAAAGGCCAATAATTAGTACCACTGTATATCAGCGATTCAAACAAGGCTTGTCACATAGGGCCTACTTTCATTAAAATGTTAAATGCAGAGGGGCTGGGTATCTAGAGACCTTTTTTTTCAACCCAGACAGTTTTATTTAGATTTTCAGTTGCAGAAGCAGAATTATAATATGTAGGCCTACTTATATACACACATGTAGCTGTGTTTCGTATATTCCTTGTTCAAATGTTTCACCTCTGACATAGCTTTAACTTTAACCCTTCCGATCCATCTCCACGTTTAAGTAAATACTTGTCGTTTTCTGTTGTTTGTGTAGTCTTTATTTTGGTCGAAACGTCCATTTGTGTGTGTTCTTAATTATGTGAGTTTCCAGTAATTAGCAAAACTTCATTACCCTGTTTTTAACTTTATTAATTACAAGCAGAATGAGGACTTTTTGAGTGCGAATACATACAAAAAGGGGTGGACGTGAATTGGCATGATATTTTTACGTGATAGGGGCCTAATAGGTCTATATATTTACTATTGTCCAAAGTATAAGGTCTATTCTTAAATAGGGTTTGGGTTTTAACCCTTCAAACACCCTTTTCTTTCACGCTCCCAACTACGACACTAAGTTCAGGTGTTCAGCAGAAAGAAAGTGTTCACAAGTGTTTTTTAATATAATTTATATAAAAAAAAGTTTACGAAACAAAACAAACCTTGACTAAAACTTTAGCCACATCCAAACTGTGATTAATTATCGCTACATGCAGAGGTGTCTCTTGTCTGGAGTTTGCAGCATTGGTATCTGCACCCAAAAGAATTAGAAACCGTGAAATTTTGATACGATTGTACCGAGCAGTGAAATGCAGGGGTGTGTCTCCTTCTTTGGTAACAGTATTCAGTGGGGCACCAGCCTCCAGCAGAAGCTCCACTATTTGCAGAGAAATAAAAAGCAATTAAAAGAATATCAGAGAAAAGTAAAGGAAATTAAAAAGTAAAGATTATAGTAATTATAAGTGTGGGCTTCTTTGTCTATGTCAATAGCGACACAGACAGCTGCAGAAAGGCCAAGCAAGCCTGACTGTGGCTAGTTTTGAAGTTTTTGTCCAGAGTAGGCCTACTGTTCGGATACCAGCTACAATGTAGGCCTACATGTGACATACTAGTGATATTTCTATAGACGTACACCGTAGAGTGGAAGTGATAAAATACTGAACGAATTAGTTACTACCGCCGAAGTTGGGTGTGTCAGGTCATTGATGCAAATCGCCTTGTTAGCCATTGATTTAGCAATATTTTTGTAATGTGATACATATTTTCTTTTCTCATGATTTGCCCAAAATGTGATAATTGTCCCTTTCTAGCGGTGATAATGAGCTCTCTCTATGGGCTGATCTCTTTCAGAAGCATATCGTACTTGTGATTTTATTGAAACAAGTAGTTTATTCAAATAGACTAGACGTGTTTGCACTTCAGTTCCTTTCAGCTGGATAAAGATGTCGGCGAGAGTAGGGGAAAATGGAACAGGCCAAAGCTATGTGAAGTGTTAGATCAAAAGTGAAATATGGACACATATGACATTATCACCAAGTGTCTTCTCCTTAACGAATGTTAGCTGCAATGGACCTCCAACATCCTGTCTCGAGACGTTGTTGTGCGTTCTGCTAGACTGTATCCAATCCATCTTATTATGTTTCCCGCTCGTATCTCTGCCTATCTTTCGCACTTCTTCCTTCAACTTTACCTTAAGTAATTTATTTAATTTGTCATGTCTTGTTTATATGTCCTTCTATATATATCCACATCTTAAGGACATCAATTTTGTCTTCTAGTTGTTTCTTTATTGTCCGTGTTTCTGAGTATATACTATACATATGGAATATATGTATTATTCTATCATTGTAATTTTTCTGTTGTATGTGATTTGTTTAGATGTTAATATTTTTCTTATGTCATTAAAAGTATGTTTTGTCAGAGCAGTGGTACTTCCAGTGCTGCTATACGCTAGTGAAACATGAACTGTGTATAGACGTCATGTGAAAAAACTCAATCATTTTCATACAAATTGTCTCAGAAAAGTTATGAACATCAGATGGCAAGACAAGATTCCAGATACCACTGTCATTGATAGAGCTGGTATCCCAAGCATTGACACGATCCTGATGCAGACACATATTCGTTGGGCAGGTCATTTGGTGCGTATGCCAGACCATCGTCTGCCAAAGATACTTCTCTATGGTGAGCTAGAGAAGGGTATACGATCTCAAGGTGGCCAAAGGAAGCGCTACAAGGACTCGTTAAAGGACTCACTGAAAGCCTTTGAAATAGACCACGATACATGGGAAGAACTTGCACAAAATAGATCTACATGGCGTTCTAAAATAAAAAAGAGCGCATCATCTTGTGAAAAGAAGAGAAATGCAGCAGCTCAACAGCGGAGAGCAGCTAGAAAGTCACGGATAGACCAAGATCTGTCTACAGTCGTTATTCCATGTCCAAACTGTCCAAGGACATTTACAACTCGAATAGGGCTCATTAGCCATCTACGAACTCATAATCAAGGTCATAACTAAAATTGAATTTTCAAAAGTGGATGTAACAAATGGTCATCATCATCATGTGATGGACGAACAACACACACAGTCATTCCTGTTCTCCTTTTAACTCATGCTTCACATTTACCATCATTTATGATTAGGTCTATAGGTCCTATGTCTAATATATTATATAATATATTATAGTAATGATCTAAATGTTGTAGTATATCTCTATGTATATGCCTATGTTATGGTTAACGCATGTTCCTTGTCGATTTGATACATATTATAGGACCATAGCTTCAGGAGGATATGTAAAGTATATATTCTACCCCTATAATACGAGTCTAACATATAGAAAGGTACAAAAAATAGACTAAGGAAAATTATTGCAATATCTACGCTTTTCAGCCCCTATACGGTCTGACCACCACTACATACAGGGTGTACGGCCTGACCACCTTAACATAGAGGGCTTATGGCCTGACCACCACTACATAGAGGGTATACGGCCTGACCACCACTACATAGAGGGTATACGGTCTGAGCAGAACTACATAGAGGGTATACGGCCTGACCACCACTACATACAGGGTGTACGGCCTGACCACCTTAACATAGATGGCTTATGGCCTTACCACCACTACATCGAGGGTATACGGCCTGACCACCACTACATAGAGGGTATACGGTCTGAGCAGCACTACATAGAGGGTATACGGCCTGACCACCACTACATAGAGGGTATACGGCCTGACCACCACTACATAGAGGGTATACGGTCTGACCACCACTACATAGAGGGTATACGGTCTGACCACCACTACATAGAGGGTATACGGTCTGAGCAGCACTACATAGAGCGCATAGCATAAAGTCATCCAATGGAGATGAGGTCATTTTCCCCCTTTTATATACACTATTTCCCCCATCCCATTTTCCTTAACGAAGACTTTATACGGACATGACACAAGATGATAAATTATATTTTATAGACATGACACAAGATGATAAACTATATTTTATAGACATGACACAAGATGATAATTATATTATACAGATATGACACAAGATGATAAACTATATTTTATAGACATGACACAAGATGATAATTATATTTTTATACGGACATGACACAAGATGATAAATTATATTTTATAGACATGACACAAGATGATACATTATATTTTTATACGGACATGACACAAGATGATACATTATATTTTTATACGGACATGACACAAGATGATAAATTATATTTTATACGGACATGACACAAGATAATAAATTATATTTTATACGGACATGGCACAGGATGATACATTATATTTTATACGGACATGACACAAGATGATAAATTATATTTTTATACGGACATGGCACAAGATGATAAATTATATTTTTATAAACAATATGTGCTCCCTGGGCACTAGATATATCTTCATGTAAACGGGACGAGGGTGGGTTACTTTAAAAAAACCCAGATCATTCGCTAATTTTTTTTCGCAACTTCCTCTTTTTCATTACATTTTGGATGGATGGCCTTTTCTTTGCAGAAAACCATTAATGGTGTGGG
Source organism: Meghimatium bilineatum (assembly GCA_034231615.1). Lineage (NCBI taxonomy): Eukaryota > Metazoa > Mollusca > Gastropoda > Stylommatophora > Philomycidae > Meghimatium > Meghimatium bilineatum. The sequence continues at coordinate 14,437,782 of CM067315.1, read as the reverse complement.
GGTTAAATCCCCCCTATCTACGATCATAAGTGCTTCTTTAGCTGTCTTAAAAGTCAAGAGTACGACAGGATAGAATAGAGCAGGGACAACTTATTTAGTCAATGGGTTGCATTGCCCATTTTTCGCGTGTCGTGAGGGCAGGGCCGTAGATGCGACTTTGGTAAAGGGTGCAGAGGGGGGCGTTTTCCCTTTAAAAGCTTTTTATTTTTGTGTGTGCGATTTTAAATGATGTTTTGGGGAAAAAAGGGGGGCAGCTAAACGGTATTTTAAAACTCTGATTGGCCAGGTTTCTTAGTACTACACATCATTTTCTTAAGTACTAGGTCAGAACATGATAGTTAGTAGACCTACTAGTTTAGAACATGACATTAGGTACTAGGTCAGAACATGATAGTTAGTAGACCTACTAGTTTAGAACATGACATTAAGTACTAGGTCAGAACATGATAGTTAGGATACCTACTAGTTTAGAACATGACATTAAGTACTAGGTCAGGACATGACATTAGGTACTAGGTCAGAACATGATAGTTAGTAGACCTACTAGTTTAGAACATGACATTAAGTACTAGGTCAGAACATGACATTAGGTACTAGGTCAGAACATGATAGTTAGTAGACCTACTAGTTTAGAACATGACATTAAGTACTAGGTCAGAACATGATAGTTAGTAGACCTACTAGTTTAGAACATGACATTAAGTACTAGGTCAGAACATGATAGTTAGTAGGCCTACTAGTTTAGAACATGACATTAGGTACTAGGTCAGAACATGATAGTTAGTAGGCCTACTAGTTTAGAACATGACATTAGGTACTAGGTCAGAACATGATAGTTAGTAGACCTACTAGTTTAGAACATGACATTAAGTACTAGGTCAGAACATGATAGTTAGTAGGCCTACTAGTTTAGAACAGTACTAGATCAGGACATGATAGTTAGTAGGCCTACTAGTTTAGAACATGACATTAATTACTAGGTCAGAACATGACATTAAGTACTAGGTCAGAACATGACATTAAGTACTAGGTCAGAACATGATATTAAGTACTAGGTCAGAACATGACATTAGGTACTAGGTCAGAACATGACATTAGGTACTAGGTCAGAACATGATAGTTAGTAGGCCTACTAGTTTAGAACATGACATTAGGTACTAGGTCAGAACATGATAGTTAGTAGACCTACTAGTTTAGAACATGACATTAAGTACTAGGTCAGGACATAATAGTTAGTAGGCCTACTAGTTTAGAACATGACATTAGGTACTAGGTCAGAACATGATAGTTAGTAGACCTACTAGTTTAGAACATGACATTAAGTACTAGGTCAGGACATAATAGTTAGTAGGCCTACTAGTTTAGAATATGACATTAAGTACTAGGTCAGAACATGATAGTTAGTAGACCTACTAGTTTAGAACATGACATTAAGTACTAGGTCAGAACATGATAGTTAGTAGACCTACTAGTTTAGAACATGACATTAGGTATTAGGTCAGTACATGATATTTAATACTAGATCACATTACATTTATTAGTAGGTCAGATCATGATGTTTAGTAGTAGATGAAACCTGATATTTAGTAGGAACCTACTAATTTTGAGCACGACACTTATTACTAGGTCAGAATATAATATTTAGGCCTATTACTAGGTCAGAACATGACATTTTTTTAATTAGGAAGCAAGTCAATAACAGGATGAAACTCCCCCCTTAATTGTTCTCCTAAAAAAAAGATTACAAAATACCTCCGAAAAATGGAGGAATTACACAATAAAACTAGGGAATTGCCTTGTTTACCTACCCCTCCCCACTAGCCCTCCCCCACTTAACGAAGACTTATCTGTGGTCCTGTGGAACCAACAAGCTATTTTTTAATATGTAGATTTCCCAAAGCGTGTTGCATCAAGCGGCGTGTACGATTTCAAGGACAAATGATGAAGTTGTCGCCAAGCAGCGTGTACAAGTTCAGTGGCAAATGCATATAGCAATGCATGTCATAGTAATCGAATAAGAAGATGTGGGAAGAGTTGGCTGACTCAGAAGGTCAAATTGACCCAAAGCTGCGATGACGTCTGTTGTGACAGGAAGAAGGGAGCAGATATTGCAGCAAAACTGTAAATCCTGACATAATACAGCGTTCCATACTCCGGACTATATCCTGCTAGCAAGCAGGAGTTTGACAACGCAGAAAATATGTTCTTATCCATAATTGATGTTTGCATGAACAGAAAGCTGCTTATATCGGTTTATAGTAGGTTTTATAATTGTATCTTCTTCATCTGCGTTCATTCTCAAACTCCCACTGGATCTCTATTGCAGCAGGACCATGATCCTACTAGATTTTCAACAAAATGTAGTCCACAGAATGGAAATGCGTTGTACAGCCGTTTCATTTACGACAATGATCAGACACATCCGTATTCGGCGGAATAATTATATAATAATAAACATTTGCCTTATTTCATGAGATCATGTGTTCGAAAATGTAACATCTTGTTTACAAAGATGGTCATGCCCTATGCTTCGAGTTGTCAGACTTAGTGTCATATTTTACGTACCTGCTATAGGACGGTTCACCTTGATCATTCTGTGTAATATAAATTCACGTGTTCGTCTGCACACAATTTCATTCACTTCTGCTCCAAAGCCGACAAGCAGACGAGCAGAGGACACTGAATTGTGGTAAAAGGAGGTAAACAATGGGCTGTAAAATATAACACATTATTAAATTGTAGCAAATACAGTTGCATAGAGAATTCACAAGACTCCCTTCCACTGGAAGTGATTACAAGAAAACGTTATTACGAACAGATACGCACGATCGATCCACTTGCAAAGGATGCCACGGAACTTCATCGTTTGGAAGCGAGATTGAACGCACGATTTCTTGTACCCGCAAAGGACGCGGTTCCTCGGCACCCTTTGCATTTGGCGACTTCTTGCACCCGTAAATGACGCAGTTCATTGGCATACTTTGCATTTGACGATTTCTTGCGCTCACAAAGGACGCGGTTCATTGGCACCCTTTGCATTTGACGATTTCTTGCAGCCGTAAATGACGCGGTTCCTTGACACTCTTTGCATTTGACGATTTCTTGCGCTCGCAAAGGACGCGGTTCATTGGCACCCTTTGCATTTGACGATTTCTTGCAGCCGTAAATGACGCGGTTCCTTGACACTCTTTGCATTTGACGATTTCTTGCGCTCGCAAAGGACGCGGTTCATTGGCACCCTTTGCATTTGACGATTTCTTGCAGCCGTAAATGACGCGGTTCCTTGACACTCTTTGCATTTGACGATTTCTTGCGCTCGCAAAGGACGCGATTCATTGGCACCCTTTGCATTTGGATCATTTTGGTGTTGACGGACGTAATCTCGTGTTCTTGTCGTTTCCGGTTGAAGAGATCCCGTAAAGAATCAACACATTCTATTAATTTTGGACATCAATATTGTATTCTATGACCATTTGTGTCTTGCAGACGGTCATTTAGCAATAAGAAGATGCAATCGGTTGAAAGACCTAAAACAAACCCTAAAAACACCATTCTTAAAGAAGGGGAATTAATAGGCTGTACGACCATCCAGGAACTAAAGCTGCAGCAGCGTACCGCATCATATGGAGAACCAAAACCTCTGCGCTATGTGTCGCTTGCGGCACGAAAGGAACAAACTAACTAATCGGTTGAATATTTTCTCAGAAATTTGACTATAGAAGCGATCATATAACAACAATGGAAGATTTTTGTGTGCATCTTATCTCTTTTTTTTTCTTCCATATCTTTAAATATATTATTTCTTAACAAGCTGCTTCCGCACGTACGTTCTGCCTCCAGACACCCATGTTTCGCCCGTGTTTTTCTGTGGATTCTATATGGAAACCTTTCATTGAAGATTTGCAGATGTCTTTATACCTCAGCATTATTGGTCTACCGCGTTGTAGACTCGATGGCCTTCAGCCAGCCCCCGAATAGTACTTGTTTTGGGATGCGGCAGTTTGGCATTCTGCGGACGGGACCAAACCAACACAATCTATTTATATTGAATGGTTCCATGACAGAGGGTCGCTGAGCGCTGCGCAACACTTTCATGTTGGTAATTGTGTCGTGCTGTTTGATGTTTACGATTTTGCGAAGGCATCTTAGATGAAAGATGTTAAGTCTCCTCTCATGTTTGCTGTAGGCAGTCCATGTTTCAGATCTGTAGTATAGTGTACTCAGCACGCAACTTCCCTGTTGTTTCCCTATATTCCTCCCCAGCCCCCCTCCCCTTCCGTTATTTATGCATATCTTCCCTCAGCCCCTATTCCCCATTATTTAACATGTTGTCAAGATGTTATCGACATCACCTCATCTCGTAATGTGCCTCAAGAACATGAATCTGCTGTAATCACAATTCAGAACCATATGTTACACAATAGGCCCTAATACTAATTATATAAAAGAAACATGAATTAGGCACATTATGTCGTAGATGAGACAAGCTGACAGTACTCAAGTTTCGAGATTACCAACAGACGAAGAAATGGCGGATATTTGATGAGACAATAAATGGCTTTCAGAATGTTATAATTATCCTTGTCAATCTTCTTCTGCGTTTGTTCTCCAACTCCTGCAGACTAGCAGGATGTAGTCCGGAGAACGGAATACGTTGTGTCATGGTTTACAACTGCTGCGATATATGCGCCTTTCAGCCTGACACATCCCGACTTCAGCATGGCTTTGGGTCACTGACCCTATATGGGATGAGGCAGCCAACTCCATCCCATAACCTCCTTAGGCGCCATTTACGACATGCGTGGAAGGTAAACAGTGTTGCTATTCTTTACTCCCCTTTCGGGCCTCGGCAACACACGGGCGATCCTTGTCAATGAATGTAGAAGAAGGGGAAAAGAACAGATGTAACCATTGACAGATCAACTGATTCTTGATAACATGTATGATATCATTGTGTTCACCTATGGGATCTGTGGGTCGGGGTGAGTCTGACTGGGGCTTTATGTGTAATGCTGGTATTGCTAAGTCGTTGCTCAGACTGCAGGACACACAGAGCAGCTACATCCAGTATTAGGATATAAGTTGAGGCGGTTATTGCAGCCCTCAAATGGCTCTTTTTAAACTCACTTTAGACTCTTTACTAAGGCAGACTCCCAGTTCATGATTCGGAAGATCCGAAACGGCATGTGCCGCAACGAGGGGATGATAATTACAGCTACTTCCACGGTTTGAGGTAGACCTACTACATGATTTTTTTGCCAAAAACAGCTGGCGTAGGCAGTAATGAAAGAGCATACACGCCTACATCCGAGACATCGATGGATGGGGAGTTGAAAATATATCATGACGACCTATTGAACTATTTTGTAAGCGCCGCCTTGATGTAGACACTACGATTTATGGCAGATTTAGTCTGATATTTGGAGAATTTGGTATTATGTGGTGTAGTAAATGGCCTGCATAACCTGCAGGACAGATGGGTATCAGATAAAGAAACTGAGAATCACACGTAATATTGTTCCTTGCATACATTTGATTTATGGCGTATACATCCCTCTATTATATTAAGCTAAGAAGACGCTATTTTCATTGGGGTGGGGTTGGGGGGATAACTACTCTGGATTTCAGTTAAGTAGATTATTTTAGATATCTCTTAGCTTTATCTTTTATTATGCTTGCTCTGTTTTTTTTTCCTTTTACTCTCTTCTGTTCTTGCCGTATTTGTCTCCTTTCTTTTTCTTTTTTCTGTCATCTTCTCTTTCTTATTATATCCTTTTGCTCATCTCTTACATTATGATTTTCTTTTTGTAATATTCATTTCTTGTATATTTTTTTCCTGTTGAAGAGCGTTAAGTCAAAACGTCGCCTTTTCCCTTTCGTTTGATGTCGTTAGTGTGGTTTGTATTTTGCTGCAACACTCCTTAATTATATCTACCCCCCCCCCCCCAACGTTGCTCTGTGTGGCACCAGATCTCATATCTTTAGTAGTTTGGGGTATTTCCAAACACTCCATTTTTAACCCGTCATTTTTATTAGTATGAGTAGCGCCTAACCAAAATCCCCCCTCCCCCACCCCCAAAAAAATAAAATAAATAAACAAAAACAATAAATAAACAACAGTAAAAAACTTGTTTATCATTGTTGCTTGAATATCACGCTAACATATTTGGTCACCCCCCCCCCCCCCCAAAAAAAAAATGTGATCACATTCAATGTTGCTTGAACCTTTTTTTCGCTGTCGACTTGTCACAGACTTCTACTTTCATTATAACAATATGTGGTACTCTAATCACAGTCGAATCCCCCGTTTTCGTTCTTGTTTCCCATTAGTGTCGTACCTACGTATTTTGTGGTTAATTAATATAAATATTGTATCAATAAATAATCAAACAAATAATAAATAATCATCAGGTGCGATGCTGGTTGGCGTAGGCGGTCATGGCTCTCCACAGCTCTCTGTCCACATTATTATGTATCAAAGTCGTTGTTGTTTTCTTGCTGTGCCAGGTTGTCACACTGTCTAATATTTTCTCACGTTGTCGCCCTCTGTCTCTGTTGCCTTCAATTTTGCCTGTTGTGACTATGTTCTCTAAACCTGCCTGTCTCATTAAGTGGCCAATAAACAAAAATTGCCTTTTTCTTATATTGTTGATTAAGGTCCGTTTCGCATTTAACTCTTTCAACACCACTACATTAGTTTTTCTGGCAGTCCATGGTATTCTCATCATTCTAATGTAGAACCACATCTCTGTTGCCTCCAATTTCCCACTTTCCAGTAAATAATCAATACTTAATTGAAATACAAATAAATTCAAGTAGAAAGCTAGAGGATAAATTAAAAAGTCTTGAGACCAATTGAAATATTATTTTTTTAGGGATATGAGTTAGTTATGGTTTGCATTACTAACCCTAACTCTAAATATAATTATATTTAAATTATTAAATGATAAACACAGACTGATGAACATAGGCAAGGGAAGTAATCACACAGGTAGGCACTAATTGGTGCATCGGGGGTTGGACTGCGATCATAGTGCCCAATATTTGTTTAGAGGCATTATCTCGTATTCATGTTTTACGATATTCGGACAAAACAGTCTTCTTTTTGGTAACTTTCTGGTATAGACATTTGATCATATTAAGACTAAACCGCCTACATGCGATTTCTCTCGTAGGGTTTACTACATGTATACGAGACATGCATACATGTACATCTTTCTGCAGAATAGTCCTGCGGGCAGATCATAAACAGTCACTAACTTGACTGATTATTGGTCGCCATGTGTCACCAACCAATCAAAATCACAAAAGGTTTTATCAGTCAAAAATAGGTAATTCTTTTAGAATCTGTGCAGGACTAATCTGGTGAAGGACTTGAAAAGTTGATACATTTGTGCGTGCTTTGTATCGCTACCTAAAGAAAATTATAGAAAATGTCGGTTCAACCGTGTTATTCATCAATTATACAGTCCTGCTGGCTGATCGGGAATCATCCTTCTAAAGTGACGCATTTGACTTTTCCTATTTCTTTTTCATTGGTCACTTTGTTTACGCTTTGTGTCGACAGCCAATGAAAATAACTGAAGTCAAGTACGTTACGCTAGAAGGATGATTCCCAAATTAATCCATATATCTTATAAAGCTGATAGTCATGGTTCAACCAAGATAAGCAAGGCTGTTTGAGATCAGCAAACGGGGCTACTCCGAAGAAAGGCTTGCATTAAGGCACAATTGTTATACACGTTAAATCAAATGCAAGTTATGTAACTTACGTGACACAATATTCCAGAAAGAGATTCATGTGTGAACGAGTGTTTGATTCATACAGACTGTCTACTGATCTACTGACCTGTGTCCATGTCCGTCTCGAGCGTTAACGTCTGCCTTATTGTGGAGCATAAGTCGAAGACTCTCGTTCCATTCTCTTACAGCCGCTAGATGGAGAACTGTGTCGCCATCTTTCATGACGTGTGTCACCAGCTCACGAAGATGACTTGGACTCATGGATGTCAAGGCGATGACCAGATCGTCGTCTCTTCCGTGGCTGATAAGCTTAGTCAGCCTGGAAGATTCTCCCTCTATAACCAGCCACTGTCTGATCATTCTAATCCTTGCTGGAAGGAGAGAGAGAGAGAGAGAGAGAGAGAGAGAGAATAATTCTGAACAGTTTAAGGTATCGGGTTGTCCATGAATTGCGTAAATATTACGGCGGGATTGAAAGGGGAGGGTGAAGTTTAACCAATTTTTGATAAGGGGAGTGGGGATTAACAAATGTTGACGTCAACAATGATGCTTTATACACCAATTCCTAGGTTACGAGGAATGCCAGATGTGCACCAAAAGCAGATAAGTCAACACATGTGACAGTAGAACGATGACCTATTATAGTTGACACAGAAGTATATACTTCGCTCCTGGCAGGGCGTGATGATCATGGGTCACTGCCGCATTGAAATGCCTACCTCCTCCATGGGCTAAATATGCCCCCCTTCCTAAATACAAGCATACCTATGAGACAAAAAACCCGATACGAGTTCAGTTGTAACCTTAGTTACTCATTGCGGAGGACCTGTGGTTTTGTCAGAAATGTTATGGGCTGCAAAGATCTACCTACTCACAGCTAAAGACATTATTTCATCATCATCACCACCTTTCACCATCATGTTGCTCTGTTTGCTGCTGTTCTCAGACATCTCATATCGCTTGTATAGTGTGTCCATAAATTGGTATCACCGTTGGAGGAGAATATCTAAGAAATTATGTATTAGACCGCAGAGATCTTTGGAATGCAACTTTTGATGAACACCGATGCTATAAAATAAATTTTGTCTTTCTAAAAATGTTACTAGTTTAAAACGTATCATCTATAACTTATATATATATATATATATATATATATATATATATATATATATATATATATATATATATATATATATATATATATATATATATATATATATATATATATATATATATATATATATATATATATATATATATATAACATAACGGATATGCACCCCCTCTCAAGTGCGTAGAATTTAGGATATTTTACAGTATCCACCCGAAAGTCCCGGTTATAATACTGAACCGTTATAACACAGAAATAATTTTTACAGCTGACGGGAATTGAACCAGGTTCGTTCTAGCAGCACCGAATCGTTTTACAACATAAGTAGACAGGTTTTCCGTACTTGACCAACCACATTCCCATTAAGAGATGTGATCTCGTCAAGACATTCAACCTGTGTACTCAAGTCACTGAGACTGGACCAATCGAAACAAGAACTATTGCAACATCAAAATGATGAACATTTTGATGTTGTATTATCAACATCATTATAATGTTCTATGTTTGTGTTCCTGAGGATACTTTAATACTTGTACGGGACTTTCTTTTATTTTCATTTTCATTTATCGTCATGCTTCCTACTTGAATTTACTTGTATAATACAGAAAAAAAGATTTCCATGAATGCAAATATGTTATTTGTCGTTTATATAGAGATTTCATTGTAATTACAGACTTTATGAATTTAATGGCATGGATATCTTCGTCCTTTTCATTGCTCATTGCGATGTGTTGTCAAGATGAAGTGTAAAAAGCACGAAAATATTTGAGAATGTTTATAGAAGAGACATCATCAAGACATTTATGTCAGTGATGCTGCATTTTCTGCTGGATGGCGTAATTGTTTAATCTTAAAATACTAGCTACACTCCAGTTTACTCAAAACGTATCTCATATTCGACGTGTTTTTATTGTGGTTTCTTGCTGGTTTCTTACAATTTATATTTATATATAAACTCAATTGGCTTTTGGTCTGGATAGTTTCTCATTTTTTCCTTTGAATTAAACATGATTCAAAATGCACTCTAAATGAAGAAAAATGAAATTTGATAACTTTGACATAGATGTCATAAGGTGGGAGGTATTGAAAATGTTTAATAAAAATTAACTTGTTTTTCTTCGGAAATTAAAAGTAAAAGTGCAGAATGATTAGGATATTGAAATATCTAAATGTTCTATCTGGAAAATTGTAGGAACGGCCGTCTTCACTTTAAGAAAAACCTTAGACGGCAGGAATATTATTTGTTAAAAGCCACACTTGATTGCTTCTGAAAGTAAATACATAAGACAGATCCGGTCTTATGGAGAAGCTAAGTGTATGATATTGTATATTTAGACAAATCCTGGGTCAATGCTCACAACACAAATAATAACGAATAGCAATCAGTGGACGATGAACATAAAAGAAACATTCCAAGCAGCAACGGCCAGCGAATTATACTTACGCAGACTGGAAGTAGCAACAGCGGCCTAGTCCACGAAGCTGGACTTATTTTCCAATCAAAATATACAGATGCCAGGGACTACCATACTAAAATGAACGAACATATTTTCTGGCATTGGATGGAGAACAGTCTTCTTTCAATTCTAGAAGGACCATCATGTTTGATAAAGGACAATGATTCCTATCACAATACAGTCGTGCAGACATGTCAACTATTCGGTTAGCATGATACCATGGTTGCTGGTGCACCTCTCGGCCTGGCATCTCTGACTTCAGCACATGTGCTTGCTTGGGCAGGATTGTGACCCTGCCCGACCAATCTTAGTTTCCAGCCTTTGTTGGCTGGACTAAGCCCCATCTCCACGTCCAGAAGTTGGCCTCGATGGAGATACTCATCAAAGCCATCAGGAAAATCGACCACCCAAAAGACAATTACCACTATCTCAACAGAGCAGAGCAGATTATTATCTTCCGCCTCAGAACAGAACACAACAGATTAAACAGTCTCTTAAATAGACTAAGACTGGTCCCATCACCACTGTACCTTTGTGGGCAGACAGCACAGACAGCTGAACATATCCTGCAAGACTGCAATACACTAAACCAGTTAAGGGAAGAACACTGGCCCAGAGATATGGATATCCACAGAAAGATGTATGGGAGCACTGAGGAGCTTTCAAATACAGCAGCATTTATTAAGAACACAGGACTTGCTGTGTAGACATGTCAAACAGCGAACGAGAAGAAGAAGAAGATCACAATACAGTATTACAGGAAGACAAAATACCAACTGTATCAAATACAAACAAGTAAATGAAGACATAGGTTACTACGGAAAATGTCCACTTCGACGATACTTTTTTGAAGCTCGAGTTATTACAGCTTGCCAAGAAGACAAATAAGATAAAATTGTATTATATTGGTACAATCATTCAACAATACGGTCACACTTCTTTACGACTCCCGGCATATCATACTCACCTTAATCCGATAGAGTTAGTTTGGCTGATAACAGTATTTTTGTGTCAGATAAAATCTAATAATGCACACCAGAGATCTCTGCGATATAACAGACAGTTTCTGAGCGATTCGCTTGAAAGTGTGATTACTAATTTATAAACACATTATAGTAACCCCTTTCTCTTGTATTTTAGTTATTTGTCCACGTCGGACACTGATAACACACTCTCGGTATAAAGATTGAATTTATGAGTTGCCTTTAAGTTTTCATTATGACTAATGTTTCAAGATTTAGGATTGAGTTCAGTTGATTATTCTTAGATTGCCTCCCCCTTTTTCCTTGCGAATTGCCGCCCCCTCCCCAACTGTGGAGTGTATGTACGACGTTGGGAAACTTGATTATCGACATTTATCGATGATATGTACTTATATGTAGATTTATTTTTGTATGGGTTTTAATATGGAAGCGGGCATATTTCTGTTTCGAATCTTAATTCAAAAGAGATTAGAAGTATGCCCTCCTTTCACACAAATTTGAACATATCAGTATACACATTTAATATTGTGGTTCATGAAGACTTTCTGACTTTTACTTGTCAATTATAACTACTTTCCGAAACGTTGTTTGCACATACAGCTGCCGTCGTTTAATCATGTCCACGTTTTTTGTGGTTATTTATAAACATATAATTAATCATTCAGTGTTTACAATTTTTTTGACATTTACATGTCAAGGCTGGTATACCAACTGGTAGTCAATAGAAATTAATCGGCAGGTTTGTTTAAAACACATCTCAAGATTTGTAACTAAGAATATACATGTTTAAACAAACCTGTTTTTCTTTGTTTCATAAGATTTGGCTCAAAGTATTACAACTATTTTTCATACCAATCTCAGACTTCAGTTTGAATCCATGAAGAAAACCCTGGCCAACCTAAGTTAACGTTAGGTCATTTTCCACAGTACTATATTGAATATTATACAGCGTAACAAAAAGAGATAAAATAAACAATGACTATAATAAATCTGATGAAAACACTATCATGCAAAGAATATATAGACACATAAAATATCAAAAGATCCGGCCTCCTTCAGAATAGAACCAGATCGCATTTGATTGATAGCCTTCAATAACGGATCATCTGAAAAGAGAAACAGGGAGAGCCCAGACGAAGATGGATAGATGACAGAGAAATACTAGAACGCGAAGGCTGCACTATGACAGCGGCATCACAGTTAGCTGAAGAAAAAATACTTCAGATCCCCATTACACCTAGCAGCACACATAGATAGGACAAGACAAGACAATACTATATTGAAACTTCCCATAAATATTATTCATGTTCCCATGTTTAACCTGGAGCTACTTTGTTTCTGGTGACGTGTTATCTATTTTTGTTTATTTACATTATTAATCCGTGAAATCTATGGGTTATTATGTCTGTTTTAATCTATCTTATCCGTGTTTCATAGTGACAAGATAATGCACACGTTCAAACAACTTTCAAACTAATTTTTTTTAGAAATGCTGAGTGCATACATATGTTGTCTTAAGTTACATGACGAACTGGTATTAGTATCGAATCTCGTATGTCACTTTCTTATTAGAGATTACAGTGTTTTTTCTTGAGTTGCACATATAATCAACATATCACTTATCTTTTACTTTCTACAGAGAACAAAACATCGATGCATTTATTCATCATTGTCTTTTCTTTAGCTAATTCTTCAAGTTGTTACCGTATCACTCATCTCTCTTATGTCTCACTTTTGTGACTTTTCCGTTCATTCGTCTTTGAGAACCTTCGGTACTTTCCTGTTAACCCTATATTACATATTGTTGATTTTTTAAATTTATATATATATATATATATATATATACATATATATATCTATATATATATATATATGTATGTATGTATATATAAAATAGGGGGACGCGGGTTCCAAACAAATATGTATGTGCTCCAGACAAGTACAGTTGTATGAATACTTAATATTTCATTGTAGAAAACTAACTAAAGTGAAATGAAATAAGAAAAATATACCTTGTAAAAATTTACACACAAAAATGATTCACACAATATTTTGGAAAAAAATTACTTTGGCAAATTTGAATGCATACATAATTGCCAAATCAAGTTTTTCATCATTCTTCTTAAAAGAACTATTTACCATTCTTCTGATAAAAAAACCACATCTCAGTTGCCTTTAACTTATCTTGGACACTGTTTTTTTACTGTCCATGCTTTACAACAATAAAAAAGGATTGGCTCTATATAACATCCTAGCATTCGAACTCGTGTATGCATTGATATTACCCTACTGCTTATAATGTTTCTCGTTTTTAAAAAAAATGTTGATTTGCTCTGTGTTATCCTGTTCTTGATCACATTGGAGCATCAGCCATCTTAAGTTTAAATGGTGCAAAATATTTGACTTATAAGTAAGTATGTTACGGACGACTAATGTTTCCGGGTTCGATTTAATCATTAGGTAGTTGAACATCGTGTTGAACATTCAGAAAGCAATGCCAAACTCATCATCATCATGTGACTTTCCAGAACTTGGTCTTCTTTATGGATTCATTGAATACTCCGGGATTCTGGGCGAGTTGATCTGCCGCAACTAGAGACATGTTTAAGCAATTTGATATATCACTGCACAATCATCGTCTTGGGCGTCCGCTTCCCCCGTTACCGTTAACTCTGCCTTCAGCTATTAATCTTTCCATGCTTTTATGTCTCTTTATATGACCAACTAAAAAAAAACAACAACCACACATCTACTTTGTTAGGATGTTGTTAAAGAGCCAGCCCTCTTCGACATTTATTGATCTTAACACTTCTTGATGTGTCTTTTTAGCTGTCCATGGTATACGTAAAATGTTTCTGTAGCATCTCATTTCGAAAGTAGCTATTCTCTTTGATATTGTTTTATTTAATGCCCATGCCTCACAGCAGTATATTGCCATTGCAAATATTCATGTTCTGATCAGACATAGTGTGGGTATGCTGCTGGTACTTTGCCAACGATTTTTCATTAGTGCAAGTTTCAATGTCGCCATTGCAATTCTTCTCTTCATTTTGACAGCGCTATTTATATTTGTGCCCAAATAATGGAAATTCATTACGTCCTATAGTTCGAAATTTTAAATTATTATATTTGGTTGTACTTTCACTTTTTCTTCATATTTAAGTACATGTTTTGATCTTCACTGTGGTCTTGTGTTGTTGATAAAATTTTCTTTAGACCATCTTCATTTGTTGTTAAGAGAACTGTGTCGTCAGCATATTTAATTTTTGGGATCTGCTGACCGCCGATGGTAAGAGATTGGAAGTCAGTATATGTCATATCGTCTTTTACGTTTCGCGTGATATTTTCAGCGTAGGTATTGAACAGGTACTGTAATAGTGTTCATCCTTGTCTGACTCCTTTATGTACATTAAACCAGTCTGATTTTGTTCCATCCACTTTTACTACTGCCTCTTGTATGTGGTACAGCATTGCGATTAAATATGTGAGATGTTATGGAAATCCCATGTCGACCATACTTTTCCATAATTGGTGATTTACACAATCGAACGCCTTGGTGTAATCGGTGAAACATGCGCATGTCTATATTGAATTACCTATTTAAATCTATCAATAAATCAATCAATAAACCCGTAACCCTTCAGGGTCGTAGGGGTACCACATTGGATGCTTCAGCACATAGTCCTCCAGCGAAATCTATCCTCAGCGATGCCGATGAGTGTGGAAATATCTTGTCCTGTCCATTCCTTGATGTTGTCTATCCATGCCTTTATTTGCCCTTATCTATATTGAAATCTATATTGAATATTGAATAACAAACTACTGAACGTTAATATTGCTTAGAAATTTATTACAGCAAAAAAAATAATAATAAAAAAAAATTTAAAAAAAATTGCAGGGTTTTATCGGCAACGTCGTGAAATTGATATGCTACCAATTTTTGTGTTTCCCACTAGACCCATTCTTATCAATGATTATACTTTCTATATAGATACGATCCTGATAACGGGATGAGGTCATACGATGGTATAAAAACATTTTGAAGACCTAATATAAGAAAATTAGGTCTAAAATCAATGAACATTTCCATTCCTATCGACACTTACCTCAAATGTAAAGGTAATCCGTCACTTTGTAAGTTTGAATAGTAATTTCAGAAAAATCCTGAAAATGTGAACATGTTGTATTCGACAATCTAACCAACTATTTCTATTCCCAAAGTCAGAGCGGTGTCTGACCTCTAACGTCAGATATTTACATATGAGTCTTGGTTATAGCAAATCTTGATTTTACATACTAGACTACGGTTTAAAATTACATTTTCAGAACTTGGTGTTGGATATCAGTTTTCATTTTACTCTCCGTCTAATGCATTAGTAGGGTGTGTCTTACAGTAATTTACTGTCGGTTCTCGTACGAATAGACATGGCTTTAACCCAATGAGTAAGAGCATATCTAAAACTTTCATTACCGCGTGTTTTCCTGTTAAGGAGTGAAGGGCGCCTTTTTGGCTGTATCAAGAGCTTATCAAGAACAACTAATGGTTGCTAAGCAGAAGCATGCACGTAGAAATATGTTGCTTGGAATTGTAACTTTGGTTCGGAAAAATGGTAAGGGGAAATTCCATTAACATTATAGTAAAAGTAAAGTTTTCCTTATTCACGCATTAAGCGTATTATGCCAAGTATTTTTCACTCACAACGTGTTACCAATGGAAGATGTGTTCTGCAAAACGTCAACCGGTTTTACTTTCCCAGAAGATCTGGCGTCCAGTTCCTCACATTGATCTGACGTCCAGTTAATCTTCCATGATTGGTTGAAGATGGTAAGGAGCTTGTTTCTGCTGATAGGCCCTAGGTTCCTGATCATATCATTAGTTATGCCGTCTTTTCCTGGGGCCTTTTTGGTTTTTAGTTTTCCTATGGCACCATTTAGTTCTGCGATGTGAAGGGTGTCTAAATGCAGGGCTCTGGATTTTGATTCTTCAGTTTTCTTTTAATTTCTATTTTGACTTCTTTGATACGTGTATGAGAGAGTGTTGTTGTGCTTTCTTCCTTGTAGAAGTCAGCTAAAATGTTTGCTGCCATTTTCCCTGTGTGGAATTTTCCCTCTTCTTCGATGACAGTCTTGTAGTGTGAATTCTTTGTTTCTTCATTTAGAGTTCTTGTAAGTTTCCATAATTTACTTGTGTCTTTTGTCATGTTTAGACTGCTGGTCTTTTCATGCCAGCTCTTTTGTATATCTGTTCTTTTCTGCTCATTGAACGTGTGTTTGATTTCATTGTGTTTCTTTGTGTTTTCTGCTGTAGGGTTTTGCTCCATTGTATGTCTTGCATCATTCAGCTCGTTATGCAATTTTTCTAGTCTGACTCCAATAAGACTTGTATTCTCTTCGTCTGCCCCTTGGGATTGCCTTCTGTGCGGATTGTAGTATCACTTTGTTTATTTGTGAGATGTTATGGTTTATGTTGTTAGTGAGGATGATATTCTGGCAAAGCTGGTCTGTTTGTTCACTGAAGAGGGTCCAATTTGCTTTTTTGAAGTTCCAGCTTGGGGACATGCTATGATGTCCTGTACTTCCTGACTTGGCGATTTGCAGGATGACTGGTACATGGTCACTTCCTCCCAGTTGACTTTCTACTGTTCTTGTAATATGTCTATCTATGTCATCTGTTGCCATGGCAAGGTCTGGTCAGCTAGTTTTTTCCCAGACTCTGGAGTAGGATGTTGGTGTAGCATCTGGCTGGTTTATTAGAATTAGTTTATTTTCCATCATCCAGTCTTCAATCTCTTCACCCCTTTGATCCATATCCTCGTAGCCCCAGCTTGGTGAATGGCCATTGAAGTCACCCACTATTAGGTGACTCGATTCCTCTATCTTTAATTTACAAAGTTCCATTTTGGTGGCAGGAGGGCTGTAGCAGTTTGTTATTGATATTTCTCCACCAGGTAGCAACAATTTTACTGTTATATGTTCCAGTTCTCCTTCTCCGGATCTTTTAACTTCTGCTGCTGGTATTGATGTTTTTACTAACGTCAGTATACCTCCTTTGACTCTTTTGAGTCGATCTTGGCGGAAGGACTCATAACCTCGAACAAAGAATCTCTGTGTGTCCTTTAGGTGCGTATCTTGTATGCACAGTATGTGAATCTGGTTTTTCCTCAGGAATTCTTGTAGCTCAGGCTTTTTGTTTCACACTCCTTGGCATTTAGTACTAGCAAACAAGTAAAGAAGCAGTCTCATTTTCCCCTTAAAAAATCTAATTTTCCCTTAATTATTTTATTTTAAAAAGTTATTAAAAATCTCACTAAAACTATGTGATTAGTTTTTCCCACTAAAACTATGTGATTAGTTTTTCCTACTAAAACTATGTGATTAGTTTTTCCCACTAAAACTAGGTGATTAGTTTTTCCCACTAAAACTATGTGATTCGCTGTTTTACAAGGTATCACCTTACCGTATTTTTGGCACAAGTACAGCCCTGCTTACGAGAGCGTCAGTTATTAAATGGAGCCGCTACTCCGGCAACATGATCCTCTGGCCAGTTTAATGTCACTATGATAAGCAGCTTATGTCGTGGTCATTGTTCTGTCACTAGATGATAAGCAGCTTATGTTATTGTAATTGTTCTGAGCGAAACCGGCATGTTTACTCTAAATATTATGAGAAACAGGTTTTGTTTTTACGTCAGTTGTTTGACATTCTCCTTCTTAGTTCTTGCTCAAACTCTTCCCAGTTAACAGAATGTAGTCCAGGGAACATAATGCGTTGTATAATTGTTTTCAGCTTGGCTGCGATATCCCTATATTTCAGTCTGACATAATTCAGGCTGTTATAACTTTAAATTTCAAACATTAAAAATTTTTAAAAATCGCAATGGGCGTAGCCTACTCTTATTTAAGTTTCGTGTAAATTTTACCTAACTACGTATGTAACTAATACATGAAAAATATATGGCAGGGCTACAATATAATAACAAAACTAACTTTCATTAGAGCCTGCAGTTTCAAAATTCAATCAGGAGTTCGCCAGAGGTGTGTCCTATCCCCTCTACTTTTTATAACATATATCGACCACATCTGTAAACTAACAAGTACTAACAAAGAAGATAACATAAAAGACAAATTGAACGAACTACTCTATGCAGACGACCAAGTACTAATAGCGACATCAGAAGAACAATTGCAAGAAAATATGATCTGACTCCGCACATGCCAAAAATTCAACATGAAGATTAATATTGAAAAGACCGAAATAATGGCAATAGCAAAGAAAGAAAAAACAATATCTCCATTGATAATAAACACCTTAAACAGGTAAATGAGTTCACTTACTTAGGAAGCATTATCTCGAGTGAATCGAACAACTGTAAAGAGATACAAACTAGATGAAACAAAACATACCAGATCCTAGGACAGATGACACGTATTTTCAAGAACAAAAATGTAAACATAGACACTAAAGTTGCACTATCCAAGACTGTTATTATTCCGTCACCGTGCTACCAGTGCCAAACCTGGACAATGGCAGCACAAGGCAAAAGAAAATTAGTGACAACAGAAATGGCATGTCTACGAAGAATACTCAGAATCTATTGATAGATAACAGAGCTTGTGCTAAAGATATTAGGATAACAGTCATTTCTCTTCATCACCGTCGTGAAATTGACGTACAGTCAGAGCTAGTCAACAACAACGAATTACAAACCAACTGCTTTCAAATCTGACGAAATCTCTTACAATGTTAAACATATTGATGTCTAAAACATCAAGTCAAAATCAACCAACTCTACTAAATGCCAAAGAATTATTTAAAATAGGTTACTGGAATGTACGATCGGTATATCAAATAGGTAAACACGCACATGTGTGTAAGGAGATGTCCAATTACGGCCGGAATATTCTGGGAATTAGTAGGCATAAGTGTCACTGGACTGGATCAGGAAAATTATACCTTCGAAACGACAACAAACACATTATTTATTCAGGTAGGACTGATCTCCACTTAGATGGAGTTGCAATAATAATGACAACTCAGGCTGAGAAATCGTTATTAAGCTAGGAGTAAATAAATGAAAGAATTATTACTGCACGATTTCAGACAAGATTCTTCAAATTAACAATAATTCAATGCTACACCCCAACAAACGATGCTTCTGAATTATCAAAAGACACATTCTACAACATTCTAGTTGACGTTTTACATTTAGTACCCAAACACGATATCATCATTGTGATGGGTGACTTTAACGCCAAAATTGGTGATGATAACAGAGGAGCAGAAAAACACGTTGGAAAGTATGGCATAGGCGAACTAAACCAAAATGGGGAAAGACTAATTGAGTTTTGTGAAATAGCAAATTTAGACATTTAGAATATCTGCTTTCCTCACACAAATATCCACAAGATTATTTGGAATTCGCGTGACAAAATCACTTAAAACCAGATAGACAATTTTTGTATTAATAAAAAATTTGGTTTTGCTGTACAGGACGTAAGAGTTTTTAGGGGAGTAGATATTGGAAGTGAGCATAATCTATGCATAGCTAAACTAAAAATCAAACTTCAAAAGACATCTACCACATCTATCAAATTGAAAATGGATACAAAACGTCTACTAGAAAGCGATTTACAAGAAGAATACAATATCAACAATCAACAACCAATACACAGCCTTAGAGAAACCATCAGAAATAGTAAATCCCATGTCATCCATAGAAACATAATGGGAGAATTTTAGAAGTATTACAATAAATGCTGCTTTGAATACAGCCGGATTTGTGCAACACAATAAGAATAAATGGCTAAGCGAGAACACTTGGTCAATAATCCAAGACAGCAAACTGACAAAGCAAATAATACTTGCTGCAATAAGCATCCAAGACGAGGGACAAAATACACACATATTCACTTTTAGACAAAGAAGTTAAAACAAGCACTATGCTAGGAAAGACAAATATACTTTTATAAACAACTTAGCACTAGGAGCTGAATCAGTATCAAAACACAACAACAGCAAAATACTCCACCACATAACCAAGCAACTGTGTAACCAGCCACTCATTGCAAACGCCTCTATTAAAGACACAAATGTAAAAGTTCTAACAACAATTGAACAACAAAAGCAAAGATGGGCAGACCATTTCCAAGATCTTCTAAACAGACCACATTCCCAATCTACTCCTAATTTAGAGGAAGATGTATCATGACAACACTAAAAACTTCGACAGAAAAGTTCACCCTTAATGATGTAAAACAAGCCATTAAGAAATTGAAAAACAATAAAGCAGCAGGTCAAGATGACATCACAAGTGACATTTTAAAAGCAGCAAATAACAATACCTTGACCTTTATATTAGATTTCTTCTTCTTTCGTTCACTAATAATGTCTATATCTGCAGTGTTGTTTCTTGTATAAATTGGACAGTGTTTTCCATGTCTTGTTTTGTACCATAAAGTTTAACATTCATTGGTGTATCAGAAGGCCAGTATGTGCATCTTAATGTGTCATAGTTTGCACATTCTTGAAGGATATGTACTGATGTCTGGTTGACTTGCCCACAATTACACTTTGCTGTTGTGCCAATTTTAAATTTTGTATACATATGGCTGTTTAGTTTATTGTGTCCAGTTCTCAGTCGAAATATGATGACCTGTTCTTGTCTGTTAAGTAGGTGGTAGTCAACCCGTGGAGGTAATTTAGTCTTTCGTTGTGCCTTTATCATGGATTTCTTTTGGTGATAGCTGATTGGTACATCCGGTTGCTGCATGTTAGCACCTTCCTTGGCGAGTTGATCAGCTCTTTCATTTCCTGCTATTCCACAGTGTGATGGAATCCATTGCAGTATAACTCTACACCTATTTTGTACTATGGACAATACCTCTTTTAACTCTGGAAGTTTAATGGACTGTAATGCCTCTAGCACTGACCTTGCATCTGTAAGTATTTTTATATTAGATATTTTCAATGCGATCGTGGAAAACGAATGTCTACCCCAGAAATGGAAAAATTGTATCATTATCAAACTACCCACACAAAAATATGAGACCTAACAAATTGTGGATAACTGGAGAGGAATCACGCTGCTATCTGTATCTGGTAAAATTCTTTATAATATGATGCTTGCAAGAGTAAAGACATCCCTAGGCAAAATACTTAGAGAATACCCATTTGCGTAATTTTAACACCTACCTTGTTTTACCTCAACCCTCGCATTTCTAATATCGGGTTGTTTCTCGACTGCGGAATTTTTTCTCTACTTCAAAATAGCTAGCTTCTAATGTCAACGGTTTATACGCTCGTTATGTAATCATTTCATAATAATAAAGGGAAAAAAAGCTAAAAAGATTGACACTGTATGCTATACAAAATGGATGTTATGGTCCGTAACTTTAATGAAAGGAGCCTCTTTATTAAACGTATTTATGTTGAAAAAAATGGTCATGTAAACGTTATTTTTAAATTTGTTATTTAAATTTGAGTCCACAGGACAAAATAAATATAGCAACACCTGCCGTCAGAAAACGTTCGGCTGAGTATGTAATTATAGTGTAAAACAGTTGTTAGGGACGCGCCGTTATAGATAATTAAACTTCAGTACAAAAGAGTGCTTACACTTGAATAGTATCGATTGAAGATAACACGTTCACTTTGTAAATATTTCTTTGAAACCGAAAACATGTTCGGTCTCCGCTGGAATTTGATATGGGGCAGACTGCCGTAATGTATTCTGCCCTTAAAGAGAAGTGAAAAATATTTTACTTAATGTTTTGAGGGCCACATTTTTTTGGCATGCCAACACATTTCACAGGCTCTGCAAATGAGGGCGGTAGCCATCTCCTCTCCCTCGCAGTCTTTACTTCCCGGATTAATCCGGCACCCATTTAAGGCTAGGTCGACCGAGGAGCCGTTGCTATCTGAAAACATTTCCGCCTTAACTGGGGAATGAACCCAGGACCAAGGAATGAACCGTGCGAAGCCAGTGCACACGCGGGTAAACCTATTTCTGAATGAAAACATGACTAAGATTATGACAAGCAACAAAACCACTAGCATGTTCTCAATCAGTATCAACAACAGCGAATTAGAAAGCGGCACGAGTTTTGAATACCTTTGTTCTCTTATCAATAGTAACGGTGATTGCTATGAAGTAGTCAGAAACAAGTTGGCTATGGGGTCAAAGAAGCTGACACAAATGAAAAACATATGGCTGAACTGTTGAAAAATAACAAAACTAACATTCATAAGAGCTTGTATAGTCCCAGTGGAAATATATGGGTGTGAATCTTAGTCAATCACCACCAAAGTGAAAAATAAATTAGCAGCATTTGAAACAAAATGTTACAGAAAAATCCACGGAATACCATGGACCAAAAAGATCACCAATTTAGCCATCCTGAGAGAAATGAATGTAAAAGAAAACTGATAAACAGCATGGTTCTTTCCATAAAACTGCAATATTTTGGTCATATCAAACGCTACGACAGCCTAAAGAAGACCGTAATGGAGGGGATGATGCCAGGGAGATGAACAAGATGCAGACGAAGAAGAACATGGACGCAAGTTATCAAAGATCACCTTAACATGACAGTAACAGAAACAGGAGGACTGGCTCAAGATGGGCATCGTCATCATCAAGTGCTATATCCGCAACGAAGGTTGGCTGTAACGGATCTCCAACATCCCCTGTCTCTTGTTTTGGTGGTGCACTCTGCTAGACTGTAACCTGTCCATCGTGTGATGTTACTCTCCCACTTGTATCTCTGCCTACCTTTTGCTCGCTTCCCTTTGACTTTACCCTCAAGTAAGGTCTTCAATAAGGTGTCATGTCTTTTAATGTGTCCAAAGTATTTTATTTGCCTGATCTTTATTTCTCTTAGTAGTTCTTTCTTCATATTAAGTGTCTTTAGCACCTCTTTATTTGTTGTCTTCTCTTTCCATTATGTTCTCCCTATTCTCCTATATATCTACACCTCAAAGGCATCAATTCTGTCTTCTAGTTGTTTATTTAGTGTCCATGTTTCTGAGTCATACATTAATATAGAATAAATGTAACATTTTATAATTTTCATTTTTAACTTGTTTGTAATTTGTTTAGATGTTACTATTTTTCTCATGTCATTGAAGGTACTTTTAGCCATTCCTATTCTCGATTTAACTTCTGTTTTACATCTGTCATTATTTGTGACTGTGTCCAAGATATTGATAATGCTTTACTTGTTGTAGTTTCTCTTTATGTATGTTTATGTTTAGCTTTTGTTCTTCTGTGTTCTTGCTGATTATCATGGCTTTTGTTTTTTGGATATTTATATCAAGATTGACAGAAGTTTCTAAAGGCTGTGATGGCTGCTACATCCTGTTCAGGGTATGCTACCTGCTATCTGATGATGATGATAGCACGTTGGTGATCATCATCATCAGGTGCCATACCGGCTGGCGTAGGCGGTCATGGCTCTCCACAGCTCTCTGTCCACAGTATTATGTATCAAGGTCGTTGTTGCTTCCGTGCCGTGTCAGGCTGTTAAACTGTCTAATATTTTCTCACGTTGTCGCCCTCTGTCTCTGTTGCCTTCAATTTTGCCTGTTGTGAGTATGTTATCTAAACCTGCCTATGTTGGTGATAGGAGCAATTAAAACGTAGAGAGACTTGTCCGCATAGCCGCAATGACAAATGGTAGTTTGACGCAACTTGTTGATATATTGAATGCAATCAGGGAGTTAGGAATTTGAAAATTTGGCTTATATTACATCCTCTGTGTCTTTGGATATAATCGTCATGCAGACCTAGAACGTAGACCTATCATCAAGGAGTGACCAATGGAGTTGCAAGAAACGAGCGACATACACCAATAAAAACAGTTATAAATCAATATAAAGCTGAACAAATATAAAAAAAATAAAACAGTCAGTTTTATATGATGAAGTAAATGCTGTAGAAACACGCCTGGGCATGTCCGGAGTGCCAGACTGATGATCTAATGACGAACCAACCAGCTACTATTATTATACCAATTCATGAGACTAACGGGAATTGAACCAGTCCGTTCAACGGCACCAAATCGTATAACTAATACGGATATTATGTTTTATGTTTGTTGTTAATGAGGATATTTCAATACCTGTACGGGATGTTTGTTGTTGTTGTAATAGTCCTTGTCTCGATTGGTCCGTTCGGGTGACTTTGTGTTCACGGTTTGAATGGCTTGACGAAATCGCATCTTTTTTTGGAGATGCGGTTAGTCAAGTGCGGAAGAACGCGTGTGCAATTGTTGCTAGGCGATTTGGTGCAGTTGAACGGACTGGCTCAATTCCCGTTAGTCTCATGAATTTTTAAAAATTGTCCTCTGGCTTCCTACTTAAATTTACTTGTATTATCATTTTATAACAAATTTCCATATTTTCCTTTTCAAAATTCCAACCCATCTTTAGCCTATTATTTATACTGTATACATCTAATTTCTGTTATTACATAGCTTACATATTTCCTTGGCACGGACCATATTGTTATAATGGGATTTGATTAACGCCTTTTAAACTATATTTCAAATAACTTCAAATCTATACATTTCTGTGACACTTCCTCCTCCTCCCCAGACGGATTAGTAGATTCCCAATTTCCATTTTTTTTAGAAATGGCCGTCAGTAAAATTATGTACCATCAGAGTCGTAAATAAGGGGGGGGGGAGGTATGTGAGTTTGAGGTGTTAAACCCAGCCCCCCCCCCGGCCCCCGTAGCGAATGTAACATGGCTGATAGCACTATGAACTTTACCAATAGGTACATAAAAGCCCCACTTGTATCGATTTTTCACAAAAATTCTTCAAACTTCCCGCCAAACAGTATGATATACAGACGAATGCGGACCAATGACCTTTTTATTAGGTAACCCCTCCCCTTCCACCCTATTCCTCAAGGCACTCATCTACAGACTTGTATGACACTCAGGGAGCCATATCGTCCACATTGAGAGCCATTAGATTCTTCTTCTTCACCGTTCATTCTCAAACTCCCGCTAGATCTCTATTGTAGCAAGGGCAATGTTCCTACTAGAGTTTCAGCAGGATGCTGTCCAGAGAAATGCATCGTGTTGCTGTTTTATTTGTGCCAATGGCCCGACATATCCTTCTTCGGTGGAAACCATTGGATTAAGCAGTCATATTTGAGTAAACTAACGTTATTTGTCTGTGATATGAACAAATCTTACACCATTTTATAGAGCTATTTTATAGTGTCAGCATTTCATACAAGTAAGACTATATAGGGGCCTAGTTACTAGAAAGCCAGAGAAGCCAGACTATTAGGTGTAGGCCTAAGTAATACCAATACGAAAATAAATATCATAATAAAAATAGGTAAAGTAGGGATTGCACAAAACTGCAATTAATAATGATAACATTTAAAAAAATGATTATAATAAAGATTACTAAGAACAATATAGATTGACGTTTCGGTATAAAAATTTCGTTACAGTAATTGAGATACAATAATACACACAACATAATAAATAAAAGATGTAATTGAAAATATATGTAAACTCTTAAATTGAAACAAGATGGATGGATAAGGATGCATCGCATATTAGTGTAGTACAGTCGGGAACAAAAAAATTCCCTCCATTAGAAAATTGCAATATAGGCCTACATCTCTTTGCATCCTAGATTCACAATGAAAACAGTTTATTTCAGGATGTGACAGGAAATATCTCCAACAATAATGAGACCAGTGACATTGAAGTCACACAAGAGCGGGAAGACAGGTAAATGAATGATTATGGTTAGGAAAATTACTTAATCTAAGTATTTAATATCTGATCTATAAAGATACATTTCTGATCACGGCGACTAAAGATAGATATCTCATCTCAGCGACTTTATCTAAAGATAAATATTTCATTATAATAAACCATTACCTTTCAGTGTCATGTTAGTTAAAGTTTATATTTCAGTTCCCTCTTCATGGAATCATATCAATTTAGTGAAGTTTATCTTTTAGTGTTCGAGTGAAAATGTATCTATCTATTGTCATTTCCACTTGTGCTGTTAAGTGTCGTGAGGAAAGTTGGAGTTTTCTGTCTTTGTCCATTTGTGACGCACTGACCATGGTCAGACTGCGTCTCTTTGATTGTCTCTACCTATCTAGTTCTTGGTATTCCTCATGCCTTGTAGCCCGATCTTCTGCTATTATATGCACAAATGGCTGGCTGAATTGGTTCCATAGAGAGTGAAAATGAAACGTTATAATTCACTAGTGCTTTCTGTTGTGCTGTATTGCATGTAAGAGTTGAACACTCACTGCAGACATGGAGCTAGAGACGACTGAAGTAATGTTAACCCATATCATTTATTAACGCCGTAGGGGTGTGAGATGTTAGCAATCTCACATTTCAATGGCTCTGCTATATTAAGGCGGTAGCCATCTCTCATCCCTCGCAGTCTTTACTGCCCGGATGTATCCGGTACCCAAATAAGGCTGGGTAGACCTCGGGGTCGTTGCGATCTGAAAACAATTCCGCCTCAACTGAGGAATGGACCTAGAGCCACTCATATGCGAAGCCAGTGCGCTAACTCGATCCCAAGCTACTGTAAAGACGACTACATGCTTTCGAATACAAGTATTACAGACGAATTTCCTAGAGAGAGAATAAGACACATATGTATGTAAGAAATACAGCATAGTTTGAACATGTATGCAGACATGATTCCTTGTAGAAAACAGTACTGCAGTGAACCGTCGAGGGTGGAAGAAGCGGAGGAGGACACATAAAGACTTGGACGGACAACATCAAGGAATAGTCAGATCAAGATTTTTTCTCACTCATCCGCATAGTTGAAGATAGAAATCGCTGGAGTGTGTACTGAAGCATCCAGTAATGTGGACCCCTACAACTGAGACTGGTAAAGGGTTTATAGATATAGGTTTTCAATTGTGCTGATTATTGCAAATAGAAGGGCAAAAGACCGTACACTCACTCTCCCCTCAACACCGAAAGGTACATGAGGACAGAAAGAAGAAGAAGAAGATTGCAGTTGACATCTCATTGGCATGAAGTTTATTTTGTCAGCACCATGAGTTTAAAAAGCTTATATATGTTCCCTATATAGGATAACTTTATTTTTTTTATTACTTATTGTTATTATTGTCAGATAAAAGCAGACGGGAATACCAACTCAGAAATCAAGACTCGAATCGCTCTCGCCTCCAACGCCTTTAAAAAACTCTAAAAAATCTAGAGATCGAAGATCGCAAGTAAACACATCAAACTGCGACTATTCAATGCAAGTGTTATTCCATCATTGACATATGTATGTGAAAGTTGGAAATCTGCCGCAATAATGGATAAGAAGTTAGTTGCCTTCGAGAATAGATGCCTCAGAAAAATCACAAATACTAATTGGAAAGATTTCAAATAAAACGACATACTAAGAGAGGAGCCAGAACAAGAATAAGTGAAGAACGTCATCAGAAAACGTCGCTGGACATACATCGGCCACATACTTATGATGGAATCAAGGAAGACAGAATTCCACGACAAGCCTTCATGTGGACACAAGACGGGAAATGAAAACAGGGAAGACCAAAAACAACGTTCAGAAGAACTGTTATGAATGAATTAAAATCAACAGGCATAAATGCACAAGACATGCAATTCTTGGCAACTGACCGACATGCATGGAGAACTATGACATCCTCCCTATGTGCCAAACTTGGCAAAAGAGGAACTGACTGATTGTTATTATTATTATGGTTGAGTTTTTGGTCAATTACGACTGACGAACATCATCATATAGGATATATACATATATTAATACATAAGGTCGTCTCCAGAAAACTCGGCTACCTCTGACGCTGAAAGACAACAAAGGGCTTTAACGAATAGATAGATATATAGAATATATAGAGTTTGTTTGAGAACCCCAGGAATTGCGAGCGATTAGCTCTTACTTCCCATGTGTAGTGGGGTGGTTTTTCTGAGATTTGCTTCATACCCAGGAGACCAGTGTGTGTGTGTGTATATATAGGCCTATATATATATATATATATATATATATATATATATATATATATATATATATATATATATATATATATATATATATATATATATATATATATATAGGCTATACCATTTTAAATAACAACATTTAACAACACAACAACATTTTAGAAATAACTCGTGATAGGCTCGTGAGAATCCCGTGAAACTTACTGAGCACAAAACTCTCTGTCCATATTATTATTGAACGCCTATAAAAGATTGACGATCCTCGAATAATTAAGTTGAAAATTCAATGCGCAAGTATGGTTCATGTGACTACAGAACAACGAGATACATTATAATTGGATTCTTACAAACTGGACAATCACAAAGTGTAGTGGTCAGACAATTTAATGTAGTTAGAAGCACCATTAGTCGCATTTTGACACGATTTCAATAAACTGGATCAGTGGTAGACCGGCCGCGCAGTGGAATACACAGAGTCACTTCTGCCAAAGACCGCTTCATGCGGCTGCGTTAATTCAGAAATCGACTTGTATCTGCGTCCTCCACAGTCCAGTCAATGCCAGCAGCTCTCAAATTTCATATCAAACGGTCAGGAACCGGCTGCACGACGCTGGTCTTTGGGCTAGAAGACCCTACAGATGTCATGCTCTTACGGACCGGGATAAATGTTCCAGTGTTGGGTAACAACCCTAAACAGGAAGCAGGTGGCTGGAGTAACACCGGGCAAATGTCAAGATAAACAAAAATAGGTAGATGTGTTACCAAAATAAAACATAACACAACCTAACAACGAGATACAGGGACAGACGACGTTTCGACTATTAAGCCTTCATCAGGACAAACGAAAGACAACGATACAACGAATCTTACCTGGAAACAAACGTGGTTGATAGGGAGGAAAGAGGAGGAGAGATAGTGAATGGATAGTAGAGGAAGTAAATAAGGAGCGGCATATTGGGGAGGAAGAGAGTATGGGGAGAAGAAGTGAGGAGAGAAAGTGCACGGAAGGAGGTGAGGAGCGAAAATGGATAAGGTGTGGTAGTAAGTAAAATAGATAAGGTTACATTAAGATACTTACCTCAAAAGTGGCAAAACGCAATGAGTATAACGAATAGATAGCAGAGGAAGCAGAGATGGAGCAGCCTAGCAGGGAGGAGGAGGGTATGGGAAGAAGTGAGGAGGGGAAAGTGCACAGAATGAGATGAGGAGTGAAAATAGTTAAGGTGTAATAGCAAGTAAACTAAGATAAATGAGGATAAATTCAGATACTTACCTGAAATGGCAACAGGCAATGAGTATTAGCATACAGTCGTCATGGAAACGCAAAAGAGGATGGTAGGAGAGATCAGATGAGGGAGAGAGAGATGGAGATGAAGAATAAAGAAGAGAAAAAAGGGAGAAAAGAAAGAAACGACCGAGCAGATATAGGCAGTGGAGAGAGACTATAAGTAGGAGTAGATAATAGTGGGAAGAAAATACAGTGATAATACAATGATGTATGTAAGTGAGAGTAAAATATAAAATATAGGTGATAATATATAAAAAAGAACTTATCTGAAACGTTGAGAACTGGCTAGCTTGAAACCAACAGTCACACTGGTGGGTCAGGGTCAATGGACAATGAAAGCTAGTAAGGCAAGTAGCATCAATAAAATACCAACATGCCAGATTGTCACACCACAGGAAGCAAGAGGACTCCAGAGATGGC
Organism: Meghimatium bilineatum; assembly: GCA_034231615.1. Taxonomy (NCBI): domain Eukaryota; kingdom Metazoa; phylum Mollusca; class Gastropoda; order Stylommatophora; family Philomycidae; genus Meghimatium; species Meghimatium bilineatum. The sequence continues at coordinate 14,407,778 of CM067315.1, read as the reverse complement.
AGCAGGGAAGATTGATCGATAAGTATAACGGTCCAGTATTATGACGAGAGACCGACTGAAATAATAGGCAGGGCCGTAGAGAGAAACCCGAGGCGGGTAAAAGTTAAAGCCGTGACTCCCACAAATAGTCAGAGGAGAAGAACAAGAAAAGAGAGAAGAAGAAGAGAAAAAAAGAGAAAGAAAAAAAAGGGAGGAAAAAAAAGAAAAAAGAAAAAGAAGAAGAAAGAAGAAAGAAGAAAGAAGAAAGAAGAAGAAGAAAACGGTGGATGGACGTGGGCCCCGAGCCGGAAATACGCCACGCAAGGACGGGATGTGGAAGTAGGAAGGAGCCCACCAGACACAGCAAGGTGGGGTGGGGACTAACACGGGGAGGCGCGTCGTGCAAAGGTATCAGGCTGATAAAGAAAGAAGGTGCAGAAGAGAAGGGTACCAGAGTAGGAGAGAAAAGGGGAAAGTAGGCAATGTCAGATGGAGGCAGACCCAGAACTACAGCCAAAGCATGTGAGGTGGTGGGGGGTCGTATGTGACCAAGTAAGGGTCATCAGTCCATAATGTCGTTGTAATTGGAGGTCGGTGT